>WURS02025427.1:0-58113 GCA_011762765.2 Rhinocypha anisoptera | reverse complement strand
GATATCTACATTTTTAAGTTTTAGGAATTGTCAGCACGATGTATTTAATCAAATTTGAAAAAATCTCGAAAAAATTCAAACGGGAAATAGGTCCGGAGCATAATGGGTTAACATGGAAGCTGATTAACACTTCGGGGATTGATTATTGCCAATTCTTTGAAAGTTTCTCTCTCTTTCCCTCTCATTATCTTTTATCAAGATTTTTGTGTTGCCATGCAACTTGTCAGAATAGAGGGTATACTAAAGTCACCCAAATGTGTCCATGGGATAGACATTGAACGAAACGTGTATGCATAAGCCATTATGAATATGAATATGCATACATCTACTTGGAACAGCGTTAATGATTTTCAACCTCTGGCATTCTTACTAATTCACACAGTCACTTTCTCATAAGTCTAGCGTTCTCACTATCGAGAATGTGCAAATGAGATTTCTCCAGATTCTTGGAAAGCTATTTTGGTGTATATTTGTTCGCGTACATTAGCACATACAACCACTCTAATCGGACACATTATTGCTTTGATGGATTTCTGGTGGATTCAATTTAGGTTATTTCAAGTTTTTTTTGTATCTATTTGTTTTTAAACATTATTTTGGTTTTTCACAAATGTATAACAATTTATCATGAGTTTAACAGTAAATTACAAATTTAAAACGAATTATTTTTAAAAATATCAACTTTTTTCAATTACACAAATTCCTTTTCTTATTTTCAAATCATTGTATAATTTTTTAAGGAAAATAAAAATTTATTTTTTTTAAATATAAAATTTTTAAAACTTAAGTAAAAAATACATGTTTGTAAACGATAGTTTAATTGTCGAGACCGAGCGAAGCGAGGTCGAAGACTCTTACCCTAAGACGAAAAAACATTCATTTGTAAAGGTTGCAGTTTAAACCATTTGGTATAGAGAAGTGATCTATATATAAAATTACTCCTCATACCATGAACTGGTACACGCGCTATAGAAATTTTAAAAAATATTGCATCTTTCTATTAAAATTATAAAAAACAATAATTCTTATAGACTTTACATGGAAGAATGTTTTCCCTGCATTGCACTTGGACTGCTACCTCAATATGTGACACAGTGTGACGCATGCATGTAACCGCTGGTTAAGGTTGAGTCAAACTCTCCTGCTAAGACCGTACAATAGTTTAGTTTAAGCTAGGGCTCTTAGCTTAATCCAACCCCTGAAAAAACTGCACATTTCTATGAAAATAACTTAATAATTGGCCTTAAAGTGTTGTTTTTCATCAAATTCGATTTTCGATTGGATTAAGCTGAGATCCCTACTTAAGCAAAAAAATATGTTTTTAAAGTAGCATAGAACTCTATGAATCTTTTTATCATTGAAACAGGTTTTTAAATGCCTAAAAACGAGTTTGGTTCTGGATTAATATATGCGGCGCTTACTCAATTCCAAATTACATCTAAACTTTACTAAAATAAGCGTATAAATGGAATAAGCAGCTAAAGATATTTAGATTGGTTGGAATACTTTTTTAAAAAATAAGTAATTATAATAAAGTTGATATTGTCTTAGTTGATTTTTTGTATAAACTTATTGGAATAAGTAATTTTTATAAAGTCTCTCGGTCTCGACCATATTGCCGCGCAATGCGGCGATTGCCTAGTATTAAATAGCAAAACATGCATTGTTCTTTAAAATTTTAAAACTAATGCACTCAAGCGTAATTTAGAATTTAGAAGTATTTAATCTAAAAATTAAATTTACTTATACATTTGCAATTGTTAAAAACAAAACATTAAAATTGTCAATTCATTCTTCGTTTTTGGGTAATTAAATTAATTTAATGATGAAGACAATGACCTTTTATATGTCGCATTATATATAACATTTATATGATTATGCATCTATAGATGCGACCTCAGTCACGTAGGACCTCGATTCTTTAGAATAGCAAATCTTTTCGTCAAATCAATCGATCCGTTGCACACATGCTCACACAACTACACACAGAATCATTTCTCAAGCAATGTCAATTGAATAAAACAAGTTATTAATATTATTATTATTACTATCACTGTTATTATTATTATTGTACTATTTAGTATTATTATTATAACTACCAGTCTACTTCTAAACTTGATGTGGATGCTTAATTACTTTCACACTATTAGGTAACATATCTCAATGTATATTTCTGAGTCTTTATTTTTCTTTCTCTCGCTGTTAATGTGTAGGATGATACATGTAAAAGTGACATTCCATACCGGAAGCTTTGATGTGTGTCTATGGCGTTGAATGCATTCTTTTACTAATTTTTACATGCTTCTTTTCTGTTCTCTATATTCTTACACTATTTTCCCTCTATTACATATCTTCTGTCTGACACGTTTGTTGCAACAATTTTGCATGTGAAACTTGATGCCATCCTCATTGTCATCTTTCTCTCTCTCTCTTTTACTCTCTTTCTCTCTCTTATTCCCTCTCAATCTTTCTCACACACACACTCTTTCTCTCTCTCTCTCTTTATCTTTTACTTATTCTCTTTCTCTCTCTCTCACTATCTTTCTTTTCCGTCCACTCTCGTTCTCTCTCTCTCGCACTCTCTCTCACTCTACCTCACTCTCTCTCTCACTTTCTCTCGCTCACTCTCCCTTTCACACACACACACACTCTCTCTCTCTCTTTACTTGTTTTGTTCAGTTTATGTTACGTTTTTCCTGGGATCATCGAGAACATAATTCCAGTTGGCCTACTTTATCTATTTACAAGGGTGATGTCCAGTAAATCAAATTAACTTTTCCAACACGGAAACCCAAAAACATGATTTTTCTTCTTATTTCACCCCCTTTCCTTGTTCACTTAGTGTCACGTTCAACTTTTTTATAATATCAATCTATTTTTCAAGTTTTTAATATAAATTTCAAACTCAGATCTAATTTGGGTAATGCTTCCATATTGAAGCCTTAATCACACTGCATTATATATGGCTTTATTAGTTATATGCACTTATTTTCCTTTTGCTTCCCTCTCTCTCTTTTTATTACATTCTTAGAAATTGTTCATATTGTCCAACACAATTTATTGCATTGTGTAACAGAGTTTGAGTGGAACAAGATAGAGAATATACTTCACACATATCATCTAAATCACATAATCTAATACATTTCTGTCGTAAACATTCTCCACAAATAACACGAATGTTTACACCAAAAGCTCTAAATCAAATTTGGTCACAGTTTTCTCATTTTTTTATTTTTATTCCACAATTCACAAATCTTAAAAATAACTAAACTTACGAAATCAACCAAAAATCGATTTCGCCATCAATTTTCTATTAATAACAAATTTTTAAATTCATGAGATTTTGATATGAAAGAAGAGAGAGAGAGAGAGAGAGAGAGAGATAGCCAGAGCCAGACAGACAAATATGATTTCCGTCATCTTGATTAGATCCAACCACTCATCGATTCAATTGAACCGTATTTTCTACTATATATGTCAATTTATTTTGAAATTTGAAAATATAAAAAAAATTTCCATTAATATTTTTTGTTAACTTTACACAACTTAGCCTCAATTCTTCAATATTTGTCATATATTTTCCATTTATTATTAAATAGTTTTTCTGGTTAATTAACTTTTGCTTGTTCAATTATGGTTTAAATAAAATGGAAAATACCCATATATTTTGATTGTGAATTTTGTAAGAGTTTACGCGTGATTACTTTAGACGAGAAAGAAAGAGAGAGAGAGAGAGAGAGAGAGAGAGAGAGAAAGAGAGAGAGAGAGTAAAGAAAAGAAACGCAGTTTTAAAGATATATTATGTTTTGAACCAGAAAGTTAAGAACTGGTCAGTAGCCTTTGACTTTTAAATAGATTGTTTGTGTGATGATTAATGACGCAATATTACCAAAGAATGAAAAAAAGAGAGTGAATGAATGAAAAAAAATAAAAAGAGAGCAAACACATTGCAAAGTCATAATGGTAAAAAATATTTTATTTTAAATAAACTTGATCCTTTTTATATAGCATGGCAAGATAAAGAAAAATATATTAATAATATAAGTATAAATTGGAATTAAATTGACAAAAGAGCAAAAGATAAATATATAATTTTTGAATAATAAATAATGATCATATATATAAATAAATATATATAAAGAAATAAAGAGCAACAAATAAATGGACAAAATTTGTAAATTAAAATAATATTAATATAAAAATATATGATGTAATTTTAGGGTGTAGTGTAAAAATTTAAAATCATAAAAATTCCACAATATGGACAGAAAAGTTAAAGCCAATAGTTTTTTCAGATCTTTATTTATTATTTTTATGTTCTTTTATTTTGATTTATGTTTGATTTTGTTAAAAAATTGATTTACCCTCAAATAGTTAAAATTGTTTGATTTTAGTGTAAGTTAAAATCTTTTGAGTCATAAACCTAATTTTTCAATGTAAAATAGTGAATGTATCAAAGGTATCTTTTTAAACAATTAAAAAATTGTAGCTTTTCTCAAGCGCAAAAAATTTATATTGGTAATAGAGTAATTAAAATTACAATTGAAAACAAAGCTATTTGACTTGTTTTGCAGTGGGAAGTTGATATATCACACTTAAAAAGTAGATTGCTTGAACATGTAAAATGTGTTTCCCCGCATAATCTAGTTGGCATATCCCAGTTGTTTGCGAAGTTCGTTGATTTTAGATTGAAAATATTTGGATTTGTATGAAAACGAACTGGCGTGATCGAGGTTTGCATTGAGCTGCGCAGTCACATAGCTGGTGAGTTCCACATTTTCTTCTCCGTTGATTTCGGGTTGATTTTCAATGGTGCGCTCATCTGGCCAGCTGTGATCTAGTGTAACCAGGTCGTGAAGTGAGTAACTCTTTCGGCTCACTGCTTTCAAGTTAGATTTAGATTTAGCTTCCTTGCTGGCCGGCATCACCGGTTGATTAGCGTTGATGTCTCCGAAGGCCTGTGCCATCATGCGTTTCAGTGCACTCACTTCTTGGCGAAATGATCGCATGAATTGGCTTCTCTGTCGACTTTCTTCTTCGTTAGCCTGTACTCGTTGCTGGCTTACCTCGCTCAGATAGCTAAGTTTTTCATCAAATTTGCCAAGAAGAGATGCCAATTGGTGAGAGTTAGTCATAGCACCCGCGGTTTCATTTCCCGAAACACGACCTTCAAGTGAGCGTATTTTGTCTTGCAAAAAACAACACTGCCGTTTAAGGGCAAAGTTCTCATTGAAGACCTCGTTGAGCGTGGCATCATAGTGTTTTGTTTTCAAACTATACTGATCTTTGAGAAAGTTTACTAGTGTGGTGGTATCGTGGTTAATATGATTGTTTACTTCACTCACTCCACGTTCAATTGGCTGTGTTATTTGGGCCAATTTGGTTTCAAGCTGCGCGCAGTACTTTTGCTCTTGTTCCATTTGTTTTTGCAGTTGATTCATTGAATGCTTGAGCAAAACTAACTCTTTTGATTTGAGCTCCAATTCTGATTTGGTTTGTTTGCTCTGATGCACCAGACTGGTGAGAGTTGTAAGTAATGTCGTTTCTTTTTCATAATCACTATTAGAATGTTCTGCACCAGAATTTTCTAAAACAATTCTCTTGATAGACTGAATCAATTGAGCTTGAGTTTCAACTTCTGGACAAAGCACTTGCACACCTTTGTCTTCACTTGTTCGTAGCTGCACATTTTTGTCGGGGCCTATAGTAAATAATTTGTTAAAATTTAAAGTTGATCATAACAAAATCAAACCTTGATTGTTGCTAGACTCAATTGGTGAATGTGGCACTGAGTTGTGCGTGATGCGTTCTTGTGTGGGATTCCAATGAAATCCATTATTGAGCACCTTGTGAGAATTCATTTTTCCTTTAGCTCGATTGAACGATGGCTGTTGTTTGATTCGTCCGTTAGCGTTTTGAGAATGATACTTCTTGGGACTATTGCTTGAGTTGGGTTGATATCGCGTTGCCCTTTGATTGGGTTGCCGCTGTAACAATGGACTGTTTCCATTGACAATGTTCTTTTGGTTTTGATTCACTGGTTGGCGTATACTGTCTGCTCGACGTGGCGAAGCCGCCACTTCAGCGTAACTTTTTGGCTTGCTGGATTCACTGCCAGACGAAGGACTTCGTTCTTGGTGGAAAAATGCGTTATCCTGAACTGAACTTGACTCGTTTACTTTCAATTTTAATATATCTCTCCCATTCACATCAATTTTTACTTCATTAGTAAGGTTAACATCTTTTGGTTTTTCATCACCCCTACTAACACCTCCAACGACAAGCAGTGTTTCGATCGAGTGGCTTTCATGTTTTTCGTTGTGTTCTGGAGCAGGATCAATCAAGTCAAGCCAACTGGCATTGTTTTTAGGCTTGGAAACTTGTAAATCAAAGTGTGGGTTGAGATCTTGCTGGAGCAACTCGTCTAGATCAGTAAGTTCGTCGTTTTCTTCTTCCTCTTCTTGAAGACTTAAATCTTTGTTGACAGTTGGTGATTTACCATTAATGTTCAAATAAGTTGTCTCGATAGTTTTCTTTACTTTGGCATCTGTAGCATCACACTAAAAAATATATAATATTAGATGCAAATCTGTCGATTAACTCAATGTTACTCTAATTTTCAAATATTATAGAGATTTGAGGATTATATAACCACTCTTACTAATATTTTTTTATATACATAAATGTGGTTATGGTTATCTATGTTCAAAACTCTATGTTCTGTCACTTTTTAGTATTCTGCAACCCACATTTTTGTACTATGAGAGTTACGCAACTTCCACTGTACTTAACCGATTCGAATCCGACTTTTGTTGTTGTAATTCAAATTTGTTATTAATTCGATCTAATTTTCACTGTTGTGATTCGAATCTTTAATCAATTCGAATCTAACTTTTGTGCAATAATTTAAATTTTATTCTAATTTTGTACAAATTTTGTAGATAAATCATCAAATTCTCCGTCAATTTGATTCAAATTTTTTTGCATAACCCTTCGAATTAACTTGAGTTTCACCTTGGCAGCTTTGTCTCCGTTTTTTTACAAAAGGCAGACGGTGCTTTAGTGCCAGCCCTCTTGTAAAATTATAATTTAACAATTTTTATTTTTTTGATTAGTTAAACTTTTTAGCTGTTGAAATTTGCAATTTACCTTGATTTGAGCAGGGTTTGAATGAGATTGACTGGTTGCACTAGCAGTAGTCGCATTGCTAGGGCTAGGACTAATCTTACGAGTGACATTCTCGTGCAGCACCTTTTCATCAAAACTATTGGGTCGACCAGAAGAGCCAAAGGAATCGCCACTCAACTTGCTTTGTGATTGTGGAACTGTGGCTATTCCATTGAGAAAACCATGTGAACTCGATGCCGAAGAAGACTCACTCAGTTGGTCGAGGTTGCCATAAAGCACTGGTTCTTTGTTCAACACTTCACCACCATTACTATGGAAGCTGGTTCGACTAGTAGGCTTGGCAAGATCAGAAATATCTTCTGCCAATGGATAGCACGCATCTTCATCAGAGATCACCACCTGTAAATTAGAACTCAGTTATATTAATGTTTCATTTTTAAATAAAATTTAAAAGAGGTGAAACACGAGTAATCATAATTTGAATGGTTATGCAAAAAAATTGATTTAAATCGAATGAGAATTTAAAAAGTTTGAATTCCGAATCAAATTGAGTGAGAAGAGTTATGCACGAAATTCGAATTATAACACAGAAAATTCGATTCGAATTGGCGATGAATTTAAGTCACAACAATGAAAATTAAATTTGAATCGGTAATGAATTCCAATCACAACAGAGAAAGTTAGATTTAAATCGGTTAAGAACAGTGTAATATTAAAATTGATCTAGCTTTGTGTATATTATTTACTAGTTTATAATAAAGTTAAAGTTGGTATAAAATATAATGCTCAAATTTTGATTAAATTTAGTTTCCAAACTTGCCATTTTGTAAAAATAAACACCTGAATAAACGGAAACAGCGATTACCTGCTCCCATAATTGACATATTATTGATCCTCATAGCTTAAACTTTATAAAAGTAAACATTGCAATTTATAGGACATTGAGGTTATATACTTCATTACCATTTGAAAATATGGTTAAATGTTTTAGTTTTCTATTAAAAATTTTTATAATATTGTTGAAATACATTATAATACCATAATTATAACTTTGAAAACAATTTGTTGTCATGCGTTATATAAATTGAAAACAAAACTTCTTTATTGTAATGTGCAAATCAAACAATATTAAATTGTATAATTTGGTTTTAATAACCAAAGGTCAAATTATTACTTTCTATTAAATTAAGTTTATATTAAATATATATATATTAAACGCTGTTTCTAATTAACGATGATCTTCTCTATTAGCTGAATAGCAAAACATTAACATTTGAAAATATAGCTAAATGTTTTAGTTTTCAATTCAAAACTTTTATAATATTGTTGACATACGTCATAATACCATAATTATAATTTTAAAAACAATTTGTTGCCATGCGTTATATAAATTGAAGAAAAACTTTTTTAGTTGTAATGTGCAAATCAAACAATATTAAATTGTATAATTCGGTTATATTGACTAAAGATCTCAGGAATAAAAAATCCCAAAAAAGTTTCTGAAAAACCACTCACTTTGATAGTGTTTTTTATTTTAGGAGAAAATATTTTCAAAGTCTTTTATGTAAATACATAGGATTATTTCTTCTAGCGAGCCTTATATTAACCAGATCAAATTATGTCTTTCTCAGTTTATATTAAATATATGGAACGTAGTTGCCAATTAACAAAATTTTCTCTATAGGCTGAATAGCAAAGCATTAGTATCAACAGATTGTTCTTACCTGTCGGTGTTTGGCTTTGGCATAGCGCGTGATAAGTCGATTAGCCTCGTGGTTGTTGTGTTGTTGAGCGACTCGAGCCGCGGTTCTTCCCATCTCATCCACCGCTTCAATCTCGATGCCACTTGCGATTAGCTCCTCGATCACCGGGTAGAGATCTACCACCTTGGCCGCCAAGTGCAGGAAGGTTTCTCTTCTCTACAAAATCATTGTTGAAATCAACAAAAAGAAGGAGAGGGATGGAGAGAGAGAGAGGAAAGTCAATGACAATGTCAAATCAAACAGGACATTACTCAACGCCGAGAGAACACAAGTGCTCTCGACATTGACTCATTGGAAACTTGACATGTGCTCAAGTTAAACCTTAACCTTGCTTTCATAGTGAAATGGATAATCCGAAAATGCAATCAATTTTAAAGTGATGTCTACTAGCCTGATTTTGCTTTTGGTCATTTTTAGGAATTTATCCTTTTCTCAAATTTATCTTACTCAACATAATATAAGAAAACTTTTGGTTATATTTGAAAAGTGAAGGACACTGGGAAGTATTCCTAAGTATAACTCGGTTTTGTGATGCGTAAGCATTATTTTCAACATAAACATGTTATCTGTAGCAATACTTTTCGGAGTCCAAAAATTCTTAACTTTTATTTAAAGTTTTCTAATATGATGCTTTGTCATTTAAAATTTGAACCAAAAATGCGAAGCTATCTAGTGCCTATTTTAAAAAATTTCTAATAAATTTTTGACATTTTTGCTATATCGTTTTATTTGCTCTTAACTACTGATTAATTTTAATCTATTCGAGAAAGCGAGAGAGAGAGTTCAATTGCAGCAAATCAAGTTTAATCAAATGTTAATTAAATCATATACATTTCCTGCTTCTTACTTGCTTGCTCTTTGGGTTTCTATACCCTCCCTTCATTAATCATCAGTGTGGTGTGAAATGAAAGACACACTAGTCGGGCTAGTCGACCGGATAAAGCAATGGGGGAGAGAAAGAAAGAATGCAAGACGAGTAAGAACATTTGATGAATGCACCAATTTAACTTAATTGAACCAGTCAATTGAGTCCGAATAATTGAGCTCGCCACGTGGCCACTTGAAACTAATTTGTCAGGTTTCAAGAATAAAACAAGTTTGTATTGTATTGTTAAAATTTTATAAAATTTTTATTTTATTACTCCAGAGGGTATTGTACATCTATTTCAGTTAGTTTTAATTTTAGTTATAAATATTATATAGATTAAATATATTTTTTTAAAAATAACATTAAATAACATTAAATATTAATTAAATTTTTATATACACAAAAAACGTGTGTTTATTTACTTTTATAAACCTAAAACTAGTCATAACACACTCATTGCTTGCTTATCACAGTTCAAGATCACCCTCACTTCTGACTCATCAACTGGTCATTATTTTCTTCAAAGTTAGTCTTATTTATCTTTACTGTTAAACGCCGATACTCCCACTTATATTTATCAAAAATAAAATAATATTAAATAAAAATAATAATAATATTACCGCTCTATTACAATAATAATAAGTTTATCGCGTACAAAGATTACACTCACTTCTGACTCATCTCATCTCATCTTAATACTCAATATTAAACTGTTAGGGAAAGTTTCTGGGAAAGATCGGATACTCCCACTTATATTTATCAAAAATAAAATAATATTTAATAATACTAATAATAATAATGAAAATTCAATCTTGGATAGACTGTAGTTTAGAGTTAATGAGTCATAAGAGCCATATTTGACAAAAGAACGACTAGTTTGCAACCGAGTGTTTGCTTCCGGCATGATCGTCCGGCCGGTTTGGGCTCTTTCATGGCCGCGCCTCCTGCCGATGATCGGATGTATAAGTTACTTCTCTCTCTCACTCTCTCTCTCTCTTTCTCTCTTTCTCTCTCTCTCTCCTTCTCTGTTTGTCAGTCAATCGCGCTAATGGCTCTCGACATATCGGAATCTACTCTACAACATAGTTTCTCTTTTCTCCCCCTTTCTTTTCTCTCTCTCTCTCTCTCTCAAATACACAATCTCGTCCCGCTTTAGGCAATGCAGATAACAGATACCGTTAGATCAAATTATGTTTTGCTCTTCCATTTAGTTTTAGATAAAAATTAATCACCAACTTTACCAATTTTGGATTTATTTTAGATTACATAAAACCATATGTCAAAAAGTATGCGGTATCATTTATCTGCCTTACTAATATGCGCATTAGGGATTTATTTTCTAGTTAATTATTTAAGTTTTCTAGTTTATATTGCACAGCAGTTCATTAGTAGATTAATTGATAAAATTCACGCTAAATTAAAACAAGATTAAATAATGCACTTTTAGTATGAAAATTGGTTTTAACATAAAATTAATATCAAGTTTGCACAAAATTTAATATTTTGTTTGAAAGTCACTTACATGATTGCGTTTGTTGTAGTCAATTTCCATAGCGTGCCGAATGATGTAGAGCGCCGCATCAAGGTTACCATTGAGAAGACAGTGATGGAGCACAGTGTTTCCTTTATCTTTATCCGCTAAGTCCACATCGGAACCGGATTGAAGTAATTCGGGCACCAGTTCATTGTGGCCACACTCCACCGCCTTGATTATGGGTGATTTGCCATCCTCATCCTGAACGTTAACCTTGGCCCCCGCATGAAGTAGTAAACGAACAATTTTAAGATTACCATTGACGGCAGCAAGATGAAGTGCAGTCCGGCCATAGTTGTCCACTGAATTCACCAGTCCAAGATACTTGCGAACACGTTCTTCGTTGTTCAGATAGGCCGCTTTGTGGAGTTTGGTAAAAGTGGCATCCACTTTTTGCAGGTCAATGTTGTAACCTCCGCGCAGTACCCGAATTTGCGGCACTGAACTACTTGAGTTCAGTGACAATCGACGGAGATTAAAGTTTGCCCCGCTCGACGAGGCGGATAGCTTTCGAACGCCTTTTTCGAAAAATTTCTTCATCTTGGTTTGGTGTGATAAGCGAGCACACACCACGCACAAAAACAAACAGTAGCAGCCAGGCAACAATCCCAAAATCACGATTTTGTTCTTCAGACTGTCATTTGATGTGGTAACTAGCCAAATGAGAGGACAAGTGTGACTAGCTCGTTTTGACACAACACGCACACACCAACGCGTGAGAGGTTGTTGTAACTCAAGCGAGCATTGACAAGAGATAAGAGAACTGGTGTGTGCACTTAATTCCACTAATTGGCGCATCGGAGTGAAGTGACAGAGACAAACATAAGGAGGAAAAATACAAAAAATTTACGTTAGCCAAAATCAAGAGAAAAACAGCGAAAAAACCCACATAAGCTATTGAGTTCGTTGAAACCCATATAAGTGACTCATTGGGCAATAAAATCACCGTATCACAACGATACGACCAACTTAAGTAGCTTATTAAACTAGACTAGATATTTATGTTTAAGTTACTTAATAAAAACAAAGTAACTTTAAGGAATTGCATTTAATGATTTAATCTGTTTATCTGATTTACAAAGAATGCGCCAACAATAAAAAAAGCCGCTTAAACAGTAAAGTTAATGAACGGCTCAAGAAGGAACTAATCATGATTTTAGCTTTGTAGCTATTTTTCATTACCATCAATCATCACTGTCATCCCAGGAAAATGTTCACAAAGATGACACCAGTTGGTAAATGTGCGCAGATTATATCTCTATCTCTATTTCTATATTCTGTTAATCCTCCCACGCGTTTGGGGTTGATATACGAACCATAATGTTTGGCTGTGATGGCGACTAGAGTGACGATGCGTAGGCGTCGGTGTCTACGGACAAAACTTGTAAAGTGATGGGCGATCAGTAACAAATGATGATTGAGGTGGTGACATGCACACCTAAACGGGTTGAGTGCTCATACACACACACACACACTAATGTGCTTGACAGGTATGCCTGACAGCAGTGTCGCACTTATCCTGTGGTGAACACAAGTCGGTAGACTAATAAGATGATGCCGGTGCCAGTTTGCCGTATATCTAATCAACGTAGTTTGGAATATTTCGACAACGACGACCAGTCATAAATCTTCGAGCTGGTGAGGAAAAGTGAAAGGCAAATGACTCAAGTGAAGCTAACTTGTCAAACGGTGCCGATGTCAAACCAAGATTGAGATTGAGTTGGCTAATCAGAGAAGTTTGTCGTGACAGAGAGTGTGTAGGGCGCGTGACACCAAACAAATTGCGCCCTGGTCAAGTTTGCCAAGTAGGACTCGGAGTGACACTCCAGTGGTGGTCGAGTGGAGGGCAAAAGATAAGTGTGGACCCGATCTCGGGCGCTATGGTCACTATCAAGGTTCACACTACCAAAGTGGACGACTTGCAGTGAGAAGTGCCCGCAAGCGCGGCCAGAATCGCACTGTGCGCGGCCAGTGAATGACTGAGGCTTGGATTGGGGAGCGCGGTGTGGGAGAAGAGTGTGGCCACTGGCACCACCGACTAACTCTCATACTGGCCGACAACTACTATTCAAAGTGTGCTTCTGTGTCTGTGACGCGTTACCGCTCTCAACTTGACTCTCTTTCTCTTTCTCCAGCTCTCTCCAGGGTTGGCGCGCCGGCAGCCAGAGAGGCGAGCCACCGGTGCGCCTGGTAGTGAGCTAAAGCAGAGAAGAGGTGCCCCGTCAACCATCCCAACCGACCATCTCGCTTCACAACAGACACGCATAAACTGGTCGTTTTCTCGGGTGCCTTGGTAACGCGCCAACACGAGCTCTCAACACGCACACGCACTTTGGAAAGAAGGGTCGCAACCAGTGACAGCTGGCTCACACTGGTCCGCTTGTGGGGCCCACTGGTACGAGTGGGGTACTGTGGGACTGTGGGTACTGGGGCTCGAGCACAGATGTCACCGTCTAACACTGGTCAGTCTGTCTGCCAGTTTGACAGTTTGTCGGCGTGTGTCTGTGTGTGTGGTCAAGCCGAATCGCTTTTGGCTCGCTAGCCTCGAGCGGACAAGTGGACTTGCTGTGCAAATACGAACAAACCCGGACAACGAGGGGTGCGAACAGAGAGAAGTTGATAGACGTCCGCCACTTTGGCTGACCGGTCTGGTGCTTGGGCACTCGTGCTTGGCACCCGGCGGCAAGGCCAAAAGAAGGGCAGAGGTCACGATCGAGAAAGGCAGAGGGAAAGAACATGAAAGAATTGGTAAGGGGGAGGTAGTGCATGTGAGGGGTGCTTGAACAGCTGCCGCACCATTAACATTCTGTCATTCTGCCCACTCTCCCTCTCTTTCTCTGGCCCTCTCAATCGAGTGAAAACTGAACCACTAACGCGTGCAAGAACAAAGAAAATCTGACAGCCAATTAAGAACGCGAGGGTAAATTTAGTTTAGACAAGAAACAGAGGCAAGGATCGACAACCAGAGAGGGGAAAAGTGGGGGTTACCAGTAGGGCACGACCAAATCAAAAAGCCATAAAAAGACATGTACAGACACAAACACACTACCATGAATAGAGGAATGAGGCTGAGAGTGAGTGAGGAAAAAGCATACCCAAGGATGGGTCATGGAGTTCACCAGTTGATCGCGTTGATGATGCTAAAGTACTGTCGATCTAGTCGATCGATTAAAAAACACAAACAGAAATTGACATAAGGTCAATGCCTATGCCTACAGGCATCGGAGTGTTGACATGTCAGACCACCAGATGTGTGTAAGTTATAATCGTTTGAAGATCGTTTCCCGGTTTTTCGGTTTTCTTCTTCGGGTTAAGTGGCCACTCGAGCTACTGAGATAGACCGCCAGTAGTTGTTCATCAATACAGAAAAAGTAAGAAAGAGAGAAAAAGAGAGAGAATAGAGAAAATGAGAGAGAGAGAGAGAGAGAGAAATCGCCACCTCCGCACATCAACTGACGCAAAGAGTCTGAATCATCGCCATCACAATGCATCACACATTTCAACGTTAGGGGAAAATTTTTCCCAATTCTCCGTCATACCAAACACACAAATAGACACTGGTGTCACATTGAACTTGAAAGATGTGGGAGAAGAGAGAGAGAAGAAAAACGAGTGATAAAGATGAAACGGGAGTTAGGAAAATACAACACGGAAAAACAAAAATAGCATTTATTTGTCAGAGAAAATTCTATAAAACATGAATCATGTCACAAAAACTTTTATTGCTAAAAGATATATCATTTGTGCAATTTTTTGTTTGTTTCAGTGAAGATATTTCCCTTGTAATTTATTTTACGACTTTTTTACAAGTTACACAGTGAGAATATTCTCACATAATGAATGAATAAAAAACTACTATTTCTCACACTATCATAAAATCAAGTTGAGAAAAACGAATGAATATTCACATCAGAATGAAGATGTAGTCATGAGATGAGAAAAATTTCCCTTTCGTTTTGTAAGCGTTTTACGACCTTACGTACGCGTGACATGCATGGTATATAACACTTCATGTTTATTACGCTATGCAATTTTATGTTTACTACTTCATCGGGGAAAGATTGGAAG
Organism: Rhinocypha anisoptera; assembly: GCA_011762765.2. Lineage (NCBI taxonomy): Eukaryota > Metazoa > Arthropoda > Insecta > Odonata > Chlorocyphidae > Rhinocypha > Rhinocypha anisoptera. Next base: position 42,752 of record WURS02025427.1, on the reverse strand, counting down.
AGAGAGAGAGAGAGAGAGAGAGAGAGAGAGAGAGAGAGAGAAATTGAATGAGTGAATGGTAAAATTAAAAGTAGAAAAAGTTGAACAACAAAACTAAGGAAACAGTTTCTAAGCCAAAAAAGCCTATGACAATGACAATTTCCCCTTAAGGAAACAGAAATTTAATTTAATTATAAACTTTAGATTTCTAAACATTCTCAATGCTAAATTCAAAATAACTTTTTTTATTGTGTTTAAATTTGCTTTAAACATACAAAAAGAATTATGAAATGACAAACAGTACATTAAATAAATGTTTGCTTTAGGTTATGATATTTACAAGCGATTAAGCGCGACTTCTGGTGGCCATCAGATGAAATATTCATTTTTTTCTACAAAGTTTGTATTTTGCATCAATTTTCAAAACCAGAATTGTATTTAAAGCATAAGTAATTTGTCATTTATTTAAATTTTTGTTATTGCAAAAAATTTAAAAAAATAGATCAAAATCTATTTATCAAAATAATCAGCTTTTAAGCAATAATTATTGATTGTAAAGACAAGTGTGGTGATGATAAAGAGTCATGAAGTAGCTTATAAAAAATATCATTTAATAATTTTTGAGACAGAACATATATCAACTCTCAAATTCATTAATTGGTCAAATAAGATTATTTGATTGGAATCTCTACAATTGTAAACTTATTTAATAATTTTTATCTTATTTTTTCCCAAAATTGGTCAATGAGCAAATAACTAAATTGATAAAAATTAAAAAATGCAAACCTACTTCCAATTGCACACATTTGTTTAAAATAAAAAAATTTAATGTCTTTTATAGCATATTGTTGTTGTTACTGCTATTGTTTTGTTCACTTGTTATTTTTCTACCCTATTGTTTTAATCATTAATTTTATTACTGTCATTAATTTTAACGGGGTAACGGTTATGATTATTGTTGATTCCTCGCTACGGTTCTTAATTTTGAAAAAACAAACTAACCTGAATTATATAAATAGAAATTATAGGTATTTCTCTATAAGTTAATTACGTTTGTTTTATCTATTTTTGATTCCTTGTTTGTCCCTTTACTTTAATTCTTTTGTGACCGCCTTTGGAAACACCAGGGTAATTAATTTTTAGTACTTCTTTGTTATCAGTTTGAAAAAAATTTCCTCAAATGTTTAGAAAGTCAATTTAATTTTAACGGTAATTTTTAATGATATAACAAGAAGTATTTTAATGTGTGCAGTACCAAAAGGGCTAAATAGCAAGGATGCAATAACCGTCAAATGGGTCATCAGTCTACTATGATCTGGTGAGGCTTGATGGGCATGGTGAGGCCAGATGGCAACCGAGTCAACTTATCAACCGTCTCAACTATGTCAAGGAGGTTGGCCCCTTCTCACCACCACTACTTGCTTTGCACCATCATCATTATTTATACACATTGTCACGTGTACGCAATACACCTGCACACCTACACCACACAAATCGTTATTACGTAACAACCTTGAAACACACACACACACCCGACACTTACTTCTTAGACAGAAAAAACACAGGAAGGCCAATCAGCCAAATCAAACCGTTTCTCACCGTCTCGCTTGATTGGCATTAGTGTTTGGTGCAGTGTGCAAGTCGTGGTTTGACATCTTGACATCATTATTGAACACCACTAACTATCGATCAGGAGTACCCCGTGTGACAGTGATTTTATCTCATTTGGCTTTATTTATTTATTTAAGGAATAATAATACTTTTCACAATAATGCTACTAATGTTAAATCATGTGATAGGTATACACAACATTATTGCGATTCCGCCAATTTTGAGAAATATAAATAAAAAATAATAATATGTATAATAATAATATATTGAATTTAAAAATGCCGATCAAATTGAAGTGTTGTTATCGGTTCGGCGTGCGGATGGCGAGACAGGTTAATTGCCCTTGGCCAGTGCCACCACACCACAGGCTACTCGTCCACCGGCGTTTCCGGTCTTTCGGCTCTCCTCGACGCCACCACGGCCCAGGTCATCAACGTTGGCGTGTACCTGTGTTAGTGAGTGAGAGAGAGAGAGAGAGAGAGAGAGAGAAAGTTTAAGTGTGTTGTCAACGAGAAAAAATCAATTCAACATTCATTAGCCTTCATTTAGTTGGTTTTATTTCTTATTTCTTAAACTATTAAGTCTCGCTACCAAATTGTGTGGATTTACACTATCGCCATCTATGTATGGCAATAAGCGGCTTAACCAAAGTTGCAAAAAAACATAAAAATGAGAAATTCATAAACTACCACACAATTTAACTATTTCTATTATCAAAGACGTGGCTAATCAAAGAGCAAACTGAAGCCAAGTTTATGAATAAAATGCATTAGTAATATTTTTGTGAATTGCTCATTTATGTTTTATTTACAACTTTGGGCTTGAGACTGAAATTCTTAATTTATACAACTTTATATGTTATAACAAATAAACTTAATTATAAAAATCATATTTTGTTCAAAATGTTAATTTTTTAAATACTTATATTCAATAATTATTATAACTATAACTAACTAGCGAAAAAACATTTAAGTTTAAATTTAAATTTTTGTGTAGTAATTAATTAATAAACTCATTAATTGGATTAGTGATTGATTGAATCATTAAGTATATGCATTACTCACCACAACACCACGGCCAATGATCGAATTACGACCATTGAGTTGAATAACCTCGTCGACAATGTTAAAGCGAGCCACGCCATTACGCGACTCGATGTTGCCGAGATCGCCAACGTGGCGAAAGTTATCCTGTGGCGAGCCATGTTGGAACGAGTCGGGATTGAAGTGGCCAGCCATGCTCTTGCAACCCTCGCTTTGGTCGCCGTACTGGTGAATGTGGAAACCGTGTTGACCATCGGTCAACCCTTGGATCATGCCTTGCACTTGCACTCGCGACGTTCCCGGCTATTCAGTTTTGATAATTCAAATTATAATCAGTTTATAATCAAAATCACAAAATAAATACTACCAAGGGTACACAAAAATTTTATATTAATTATTTTAAATATTTCTAACTATAAAAATTCAATTTTGTTCCTGATTTAACTACTAAGACAATGCGCAAACTAATTGCACTTTAAACTCAAATCTACTAAAATGGTAAAACGTGGGACAGTTTTACAGATATTCTGATAAAATCGAACTACTAAAAGTTCATCATACTGACAGTAAAGTTGTTCCAAATGGAACAATTGAGTCTAGAGTGTATTATCATTCAATCTTATATTGTTTATGCTCAAAGTATATATAAGTATTTATAAACTGGTTAAAATAAGTTATAAATTATAATAAAAAACAAAATTTGTAAAATATTAAAACAACAACTTACCACCACCGTAAAGTGAACCATGCCAGTAACTCTTGGACTCTTAACTCTAGCGAATTTTACATTTTCCAAATTGAACACTTAAGTTTAAAGTTCATTATCACTCAATCTCATATTGTTTATGCTCAAAGTATTGTATATATTTAAACTGGTTAAACTAAGTTATAAATTAAATAAAAGTAAAATAATTGGAGCACCAACTTACCACCACGGTAAAGTGAACCATGCCAGTAACTCCTGGGCCCTCGACTCTAGCGACAGCCGCAGTGGTGGGTGTGGAACTATCGCGTGCCGTGGTCTTCACCGAAGATTGCACTTGTCGGTTGCTGGTGTAGCTGTAGCTCTGCTGGGTCCGAGCCACGCAGATCACCATTGCCAATGAGGTGAGAATCGACCAAGTACGCATCTTGCACGGTTGGATGTCTTGCTTGCAGTGTCCGATCAAGCGAAAAGATAGTTGACTACTGATGGGAGAAAGAGAGAGAGAACGATTGCCGATTGGCAATTCTAACAAGCGCGCACACTTTGCTTTCTTGGCAACTACAACAAGCTTGCTTAGCAACAGAACAGGTGTCTATGTCAAAACGTGAATTGGAAAGAGGCAGCAAGAAAAAAAGAGAAAGTACAGTATTTTCTCTCTGATGCAATTCAACTAAATCTGTTGATAATTCAGATATATAACAAATTTGATTTTAAAATTAGTTGAGAAATATTTAAATTTAATTATTATAAATCAGTTGTCATAAAAAACATATATTAACTTAATTTTCAAAATGTCAAAATAATTGTAAGTTATAACCTTGATAAAGTTTAGCAAAAACAGTGGAAATGTTTTTTTCACACATTAATTTATAAAACTTAATTTACATAAAAATTATTTTTGAAGTTAAAATTTAAATTTATAAACATTAAAATACATTTTAATTGCACTAAAGTTAAATGGCTTTAATGCTACAATAGATAATTTTATATTTGTATAATTGCTAATGTAATGTATATATTTTAAAATTTTCATTTTGTCAATTTTGGAAAAAAAGTAGTTTGACTGTACGTGTGTTTCATCGACACGATAGCAACAGGCTCAAAAGAGATAAAATCAAGCTTATGCATTTTTTTTAATTCAGCACAAGAAAAAAAGCAGAGTTACCTGTCAAACGAGTTAAACTTGCAAGAAGATAGATTGTAAGAGATAGCGATTGTGATATCCACTTGGCATCACGTTTTGCATCGCGTACCTTGTGATGCTTTTATATATTTCCAATTTATTTTTCTTGATTGTTTTTGTTTTTTTCAGTTTATCGTTTTTTTCTTCTAGCTTTCTCACTCACATTCGAGAAATCGCAAACATTTGCTTAATGGTGAAATGTGCCAATCCAATACTGGTTTTGGTGTACAGGTAGAATGTTACAAGCAAAAACATAGGCACAGGAAATCTGATTTAAACCAAATCGCAACGCGAACGTGATTTTCTATTGCTGAATTGGTATACAAAATGCTTCGAGTATAAAATATTCTAAGTTAGACTTATTCAAAACTTTTTAATACCTATTTATTACCAAAAATTATTTATTTTTATAAACTATCTTTAAATATATAAGCAAACATTAATTTGGATTCTTGCATATTATTGCCACTGTAGGGTGCTTATGTTTTGCTTATGGCACTTTTAGCTTTAAGCAAATAACTTATGAATTACTCAAAATTGAACACTGCTCCCTATTCAAAAATTGCTTATTTAATGTCATATTTTTTTATTTTGACTAATAACGCCATCTATCTGAGCGCAGTAACATACAACCACATATTTCAATGAAACTACCTAATAGTTGACTCTTGAATGGAAAGTTTTGTTTTTCAAATTTTTTTGATTATAAATGTTTAAATTAAATTCACTAGAAAAATTGACTAATTTTTTGCTTTTAAATGAGCCTTTTGAAATGTTAATACCAATTTATCCCTTTAAAATGATTTACACTCAACTAAAAACAGTACCAAACAATTAAAACCAATAAAGACAATGAATTTTTAAAATTATTTTTATTTTCTTAATTTTATTGATAACTGTTTTATATGCGTATAATTTAAGTATTGTAGGTGGTTTGTTTGAGATAAAATGAATTTATAGTGTAGTATCAATTTGCAGAGTTTAGTGGAGTTTTGTATATTTGGTTTTTGAAAACAAGTTATATTGGATGGTTTTAATTGGGGTTAGATTTAGAAGAAGAATCGATCGCGAAATCGTCGGCCAACCCTTCCGCGACGTTCGCTTCGGTTACGTCCACCACGACGGCCCCTTCGATCATCATCATCGTAGTCGTTGTTGCGTCCTCCGCCGCGAGAAGAGCCAAAATCGTTGCGTGACGGTTGTCCCACCGAACCCGAGAATCCACCACCATTTACGCTCAGTGGTGAGATGTTGCCATAGTTTCGAGGCTCTCGGTTACGTCTTTGGGCTTCACTGACCTCGGCCAACACGAACAACACCACTACAAGGCCTAGGGCAAACAAGTTGAGATAACGCATCTTGAAGTGTCTGTCAGTTTGCTTGGTGTTTGTTTTGCGAATAGAATCAATCGAGTGATAGCTATCATCACGCCGGTGGCACTCTTTATATTGATTCACGAACACACTGATTATTTATCGAGGTATTTGTGTGCGTCATCCAAAGATGTACCTGGTAGAGATGAAGAAATAAAAGAGTGAGTGAGAGGGGGAGAAATGAAGAAATGTGCCAAGCGCGTGCTTCTCATGCCGGTTCAGAAACACATGAAAACGAAGCGGGAGGTAATTCTACGTCATACTGCAATCTCTCACGCTCTCTCTCTTTACTCATCAATTCAATTAGTTATTTGGATATGGTGAAGATCACTTTCAATCTTGTGATTGATCGTCTCTCTCTCTCTTTTTCTATCTCTATGCCACTCAGATGGAAAATTGAGGAGAGGTGCAATTAACCTTGAAAAGTGTATTTGCACGCGTTAAAGTGCGAGACTCTCACCACTGCTATGACCGATTGCTTGTTTGTCCTTTGGGAAATTTGCCGAGGTCTCATTTTGTGTTTACATATTAATTGTCACACTTGAGCATATTGTACACACCTTTCTACACTTTGAGCAAGAGAAATAGATTTAGGTTGAAGGAGAAAAGGGCAAAAACAAAAATATAAACAGTGAAAAAAGGAAAGTGAATGGATAGGGTTATAGTGTAAATAAAATTAAGAAATTTGTTGCATCTTTAAAAATGGTTTCAGTTTCTTTCTCTTTTTATTTCCCCTGTACTATTTCTTAATTTTAGAGTGTAAGAGTAAACTAGCAAATAAAACATTTCTTTATTCTTGTTTTGCACTCTGGTGGTGACATTTCTACATATTGAATGATGACAAATAGATAATGAAATAGTGAGAGTGCGACTCAAAATGAATTGCGATTGCATCTTAATACTTAATTTTGTTCTCTCTCATTCACTACTAATCGACACAGCAAGTTATTACACAATGATATCTGTAATGCATGCGGAAATGTGTCGGTTGCCAGTCGACTGTAAAAGTTTGAGGTTGATTGTGTGTGTGTCAGGTGCAGACATAAAACAATTTGTTCTATGCAATCAATTTTTACCGGAAGATTTGCACAAGTTAAAAGATGTTTAATATAAAAATTTTCATTTTAAGCATAAAAATTTTAATTAATCAAATAATTTAAAAATAAATAAATAAAATTGCCTTGTAGACGCTCTCGATATGTTTAATTTGTTTTTTGTTTGATTAGGGAATTTTTAAAATAATGCAGCCTATATGCTTAAAAAATTGAAGCAAGTTAATATAAAAACAAAATCATGAAAAGTACATATGCACAAATTCCTATTTAGGATTAAACCCAAAACTTAATTAAAAATTATTTTCGGAACGATTTCACAAATAAGTTTAAGATCCAATAACCTCGTGGTGACAATGCCAGATATTTTGGATCAAGTTGATGTTTGTTTGACGTAGAACTTGGTCCGGCGGAAATGCAGATTAGTAGAGAAAATTAATTTATGGGAAAACCAGTAATCCAAGTTGTGTACCAATCTTGATTATGGTATGCACTTTCCAAAGTTCAAAAGTACAAAATGCATTAGACACAGATTTTAATTATTTTAAAACAATAAAATTGTAAGTAATTAAATTGAATTAAATTTTTAGTCTTTTGTTTCTTTTAGTTAAAACTACAGAAAATCTTCAAATTTACAAGATTTAACTACAATGCCTGTAACAGTCACTGAATATAATGAAACGTTTTTGCCTTTTTGCTTGTTTGGGTTGCCGAATTTAGAACTTTCACTATACCTTAACGACAATGAACACTGACTTTTGGTGAGTCTGAGACAGACTGTACAATATATAAAAAACTTGATTGGATGATAGAATCTGTACCAAATGAGCCAATCAATTCATTGGTTGCGCAACAAGTCTGTGCTAATGCGATTGATTTGAGCTAATTTGAGATCCAAATGACGTCTGTTTGACGTATGGAAAGATCTGTCATTTGCATACGAAACGTTGCCTAGTGGTGGGTTTGACTTGTAAAAATGACTAGGCATCTTTCTATTTCTCTTTTCTTGAAACTCTGGATTTCAGTGAGGTGTTGGTACAGTTGCCATGCTGGCATGGCAACACCAAGATGTCGAATGCAGATGACAGGCATTTGTGAGATATTCACTCAGTACTCGCATTTCATAGTTTTGTATAATTAGGTTTGTGGTCAAAGCAAGTGTATTTGAGTGTGAATGTGAAGGGAGATTATCTCGTCTAGCCAATCTAAATTTGGTCATCTCTTCAATATGTCAATTGCCAATAGCTTAAATGAATATCTCCCCCGTTCTCTCTATTGCTCTCTTACTTACTTCCATCCACCAAAATTCATCCGGTCGGACTCTTGGATCTCGGGTATATAAGCAAGTCCTCAACATGGGGACCAGTCATCATATCTCACTTGATCAAGACTTTTTTGAGATTTCACATCTCTCACACAACTCAAGACTCTCTTTCTTTCTAAACTCAAGACTCTTTTTGAAGGAAAATCGGCTTGTTGCCCGGCAAGAAATGGCTTGGTCAACTATGATGCTGATGGTACTGTTTGTGCTTGGCGTCAAGATGGTCACTGTTGGCGGTGAAGAGACTGTGGCAGTGGTGGAGACCAACAAGCCAGGCTACACTCCCGAGTTTATGGCCATTATCCGAGCACCACACGCCACCCACAACCTCACCAGCGCTATCAACCTTCTTGATGAACTCAACATGCTGAGCGTGTACGAGGCTCGACCCTGCAACGAGACCTACGAGGCTAACATGATGCGCTGGTTCATCGAGGAGTGCGTCAATGCTCGGCACCCTCAACTGGCTAAACGATCCATCTCCCAGATGCCGGAATCATTTTCCTCAATGATGCGCAAGCGTTTTGACTTTGTCCAAGAACATGATCGCCAAATGCTGAAACAAGAAGCCAGCGATGCGCAACTTGTAATTCGACGATGCTGCGAGTGCCAGCACACCCGAAGCTCTTATTGCCCGTGCCAGGAGAACACTTTGCGCCTCAACTTTTCTAATCTCTGCAATCCAACTCAGATACGTAGACGAGAGCAGGACTTTAACAAAGATTCTAATGGACCAGTTCCAAGCATGACTTCTTCAGTCAATTAAAATTGAAGACTAGCATCAACACCCACTTATTCTAGTCTACCAGGCTAACACACACAGACACAAACACAAATCAACTACTTCAATTGCGCATTCCAAAGTTAAACTAACATGAATATAACCATTTAATTTCCAAATAAATTGTTAATCCAAGTTTTTCAATTGAAAACCAAGACATGTTGCACTTGGCAAATTTATTTAAATATATGGTCGCACAAATGGTCGCATAAATTTTATAACAAACCAAACGATACTATGTAGATTTTATTGATTTAAATAAAATGATTAAATAATTAATTAATTTATAGTTCAGTGTCATATTACTTGATTGGTTAGAAAGTTATAAAATTATTAATAAAAATTTTGATAAAATCATGAAATTAAAGCAATCTTATTTAGAAAATTTCATTTGAGTCAATAAAGTTGTGGAGCAAGAATAGTACTTTGTACTATTGATTAAAATGGATATTTCTAGTTTCTTAACTTGTCATTTGCATTTTTCTTATTTATGGTTTTGACATATATGCGTGGGTTAGTGATTGTAATATTCATCAATGTAAATTCCATGTATTTATTAACAAAAGTAGTTTTTTGGGTAATTTGTTAAGTAGCTTACTTAAACTTGGATTAACGATGTGAATAGTCAGAATGAATTGATAGAATTATTGGAATAATTGTGATAATTGTTATACCACACAAAACGAGGGATTGACGCTATTGGGATCGCATATCAACCCGACAATGCTATATCGCAGACATGTATATATATATGTGTGTGTATGTCTGTTCATTTTTGAGAATGCCTACAATGATGTTAACACTTCAATCACGTTAATACTTACATATCTTGTCAATCAAATTAACTTTTGTCTTTATTTCACTTTTGTTCTTTAACAAAATTATTTGCTTGATTAGATTGTAATACGTATCAATTATTGGTAATTGATTAACTCAGAATTATGAGTCACCAGAGTATTTTCTAGTAATTATAAACAATATGTTCTAGTATGTTTGGAAGAGAACAAAATAAACGGTATATTATTTTTAAAGTTGTTTAAAAATTTAAAAATTTATACCAATTGTTTTATTTTTGCTTAAGTTAAATAATGGAGTCAACAATTTGTTTTTATCTTTATGTTTTTTCACTTCTATGTATTAAATTCTTTTATATGTTGTCAAATTTGTTATAAGTTTTAAACACACAAATATTTCTCAATATAAAAGCATAATTTAGATAATTGTGATAAACAATAAATGTAGTATTAAAATAAAGTAATAATAAGAGTTAATCCTTGTATTAATCATAGCCATAGCCCTTTAAGCACTACTACACTAGAATCAACACTCTCAACAAGTTTGTAGGCAGCTATGAGAACGGACGGTCGTGAGGTGGACGGAGTCGCACTGTGGCAATGCATTGGACATGTCGAATGCAGTTCGACAGTTTTCATTGCCCCAATGCAACTCCGTCCACCTCACGACCGTCCGTTCTCAACGCTGTTTGTAGGCTATCCTAGCACAAACTATAGCCAATATACACTTCCTGGTGTCACACAGCAATGCACAGAATTTTCCATTTTTGTGTATTTTTCTCACACACTAAATTGAAATTGAGGCTAACAAACTTTACCAAGTCAAATAATTTTGTGCGTAAGCACTGTATAAGCATGTGATTGAATTGGGTTACGCAAAAAATAATAAATAAATCAAAGCAAAGGTAAAAAAGTATATTTTCCACTATTTTACTAACCTAAACTCTAAATTTGCTATCAGACAAATTTTCTAACTTAAGTTGAAAGTGGAATGTCCAAAAGTTTATCGTTCACTTAGAAGATTGCTTCCTGTCGTTTTGGTTAGTCACAAGACTTTGTGTTGACTTTATTGCGATTATCCATTTTGAGTACATTTTTAATCTGTAATCTACAATTAAACTCTTATTATACATTAGAGGTAGAGTAAACAACTTATTATAGTTGCCTAAATTAAGATTAATTAATTAGTAGCCTATGATAAGACAAAAATGAAACTTTATATTAGAAACAAAACAAAACAAACATTTAAATAATATTTCTAAGATTTAACTATTAAATAAATCAGTTTAATTATAAATTTTATTTAATAATATTTAAAATTAATTAGTTAATTTTTTGGGGATTAAGTTTGGAAAAGTTTGATTACATTCTGAATGCAATATTTTGAAGTGTTGAGTCTAGGTTGCAAGATTTATCAAATTAATGTGCTCACAGGTGTGTCTGTGTGCACAGAGAGAGAGAGAGAGAGAGAGAGAGAGAGAGAGAGAGAGAGACCAGCATGGCAGTGGCACTGGCCCAATCGACCATCAGTAACATCTGTGCTAAGGACACTGGCTGCCATGAGTGGTGATCGCGATCGCTGCCGTGTTTAGGGTGAGAAAATATATATAAAGTGAAAAAGAGAAAGAGACTCAAAAGTCACAATAAAGCAAAAAATGATAAAATAGTCGCCTAGGGAGATTTGGTGCTCCGACACACTTGGCACATGAATCCAGCAGCATCAATTCCCGATCTTTCTCTTTTTCCTTGTTGCCCTTCCTCACTCTCATACTCTTGTTCTCTCTCTCTCTCTCTCTCTCTCTCTCTCTCTCTTTCATGAATGCTTATCTCGACGTCCAGCAGCGCAATTGTTTTAGGCGCAGCTTCTAATTGTACCTTATAACACTGGCGAGTCTGGTTAGTTTATCAACACACACACACATACTCACTCTCACTCTCACTTACACTTACACAAGCATTTTTTCCCAATATTTTTGGTGTACACCGTGCTGACGTGTTGGCAACTATGATGATGTTTGATGTATGAGATGCTTGCCAGTGATGCCTAACACACACATACATACGGAACGAGACACAGTGTATGACGAGAGGTTACTCTGTGAGTCACAATGCCCTTTTCTCTTTCTTTCCTTATTGAGTGTTTCTCTACGCTACCTCGACCCACACGATACCTTCCAGACTTGACCCAGAATCCTGATTCTGAGAACTTTTAAAACAACTACTTCTCACAGGAGTCGAGACAGAGCAAAGCTAATCCTGGCACGAGTCATCGAGTTAGCTCGCACACCTGGTCTGGTTTTCTCTGGTAGATAATCCTTGCCATCGTGCGAGCAACATTGATAAACTTACTCATACTACCGCCATTTGGTTTGGTGTGTGTGCATTGCGACATACACCATCAAGAGTCACTTTCACCAAACACTCTCACTACTAGTGTGACTCAAACACTCCAAACCTATGTGTGTGAGTGCGGAGTGTACCGCTTTCTCCATAACTCTCACTTTCTACCATAAGCATGATCGTTCCCATCGAACCCACCAATCGATTTGTTTACTTAACAACCACCACCATCACGTCTAGTCCAAGAAGTACATAACTCAATCTCTCACTTGTTGGCTCACTCAAAACTTGAAACTAATAATATCAACACATTGCACCACCACTGCAATTGCGACGGTATGTGCTGTGTGTGTTTATCTTGTGATTCGGCTAGACATGGCAAGTTTGGTAATTGTTGTTTTGACTATCCTCATCAATACTGTCGCGCCGAACTGATCAAACCGTGTTGCGAACCCATTACAGGGGTATTTCGTTGATGTTTGCAATCATATTGCACAAATTGATCGACATTTTATATTCGTGACAAAAAATTGTTTTACTCAGTTTTTATTTTTTTGAACATCAAGCCAACACTATATCAACAATTAAGCTTATTTTGAAACAAAAAACAACTCATTTATTCATAAAAATAAATATGGTGACATTTTTAGACAATTTCAATGTTTTGCACCAAAAACCCAAAAAGATTATTAATTTTACTAAATAATAAATCAATTATTTAATGTTATAGTCTAAATACTTTAAGTGCTTGTGAGTCATGACTGTAACTGGTTCATTGACATTCTAATGTCATTCATTGTCATTATCTTTTTGTCTACAATAAGTTAATTATAACAAAAGCACTAATTGATTCAACACTGATCTCATTCTTCGGACAAGTGTTGCGCGAGAAACATCTTTCTCTTGGCTTCTCCCTTCTAAATTGAATCCAAACCAAGATGGGATACGATATAGCACGATTTGAAAACGAAGTGAAGAGTGAGTTTGTGTGTCCAATCTGTCACGACGTGTTAGAAGATCCATTGTCGGTGCCAGGATGTGACCACGTGTACTGCTCGTTGTGCATCAAGGACTGGTTGCAACGAACCAGTTCGTGTCCGATTGACCGCATTCCCGTCATCGCCGAAGGTCTTCAAGTGCCACTCAGGCTTTTTTGCAATCTCCTCAACGAGCTCAGCATTCAGTGCTCGTTTGAGACGTGCCGCAAGTATGTCAAGTTGCACCAACTTGCCGAACACCAAAAGAGTTGTCTTTACAACCCAGCCAATCGTAGTAAGGAGATTGACTGTCCAAACGGTATGTTGATCAATTTTAAAATTTTTTGGTGTGTTGAGTCCATTGTTTTTGTCTTCCGATATTTTAACAAATCTGTTCCGTAATATTTCTTTATATTCATCAACTTTAAAATAATCTTACAAGTAAACCAAAAGAACCTGTAACCTCTACTTCAAAATGATTTATATCCTAAACTACTCTTTATATCAATAGACTTTAAAGTGTAAGAGGATTTTCCTGTGAAACTTTTAGGAGCTTTGACTTTGGTGATCCATATTGAAGTCAATGAGGTTAATGGAAATGTTTAAAAGTTTAAACTGAAAATCAACTCCTAAGAGCCTCACAGAAAAATCCCTTTACACTTTAAAGTCAACTGACCAAGTGTTCAGCATATGAATTATTTCAAAGTCGAGGTTACAAGTTCGTTTGGTTTATTTGTTAATATTTTAGTTAATTGCATAGTTAGAAAGTATAAGGTATTGATTGGAAGTTTATTGTGAGATGGAATATAAATATTTTTTGTTTCTGACATATAGTTTGGAAATTGCTTAGATTTTTAGAATATTTTATATAATCTTAATTTAGAACACTAGTGTTTAGAATCCATGTTCATTCATTTCTAAGTACAGCAATTGTTATTTATTAATTTTAAATTGTCACGAGTTAAGTTAGAATAATCTTATTGAGTACATCTACCTGATGAAACGGCTTTTAGTTTAGCACTCAATTTACACTGGCCTTGAGTGTGACACAAGTATAAAGTGATGTAATGAGTCATTACTAATGACATTGTAACTCAATTTTTTTGTTGTTAGCAGATCTCTCATACTCAAGGCGAGTGTTTGATTAACCTAAATTCGTTCTAGGAAGTAATTAGTACGCGAGTGCTAATTAGATAATTAAAAATAATAAAAAATATTTTTTGTGTTTTTATAATGATAATGACATTGAGTCACATGGTTTTGGTAACTAGTGACTTAACAACGACGTAACTCAAAACTACTATATTGTTGTTATAACATTAAACACTTTGTGTAAATTATAAAAATAAATTTTTAAAATTATTTTGTATTATGTTTTAAATAATAAACATACCAATAGCATTGTTTTATATATATACTTTAATTATCAGGGTTTAATGGATTTGTTACGGGTTTGTTTAAATCATGTTAAAAAATTATATTTGTTTAAGTTAGAATTTGAATACCATAATTTTTTTATTAGTGTTATAATAACTACCGAGTCAAAATAGTGAAATAGATTAGGTTTGTTTGAAATAATCAATATTATTATTAAAATTGATGATTTTGTAGTGTAAATATTAGTAATTGTCTGTTTATTTGCTATGGATCTCTAAGTATTTGTTTAATAATTTGGTTTGTTTTTTAAGTTAATTGATGAAAAGTATATATTTAACAAATAATGTTTATATGTCAATTTAAATATTTATTTTCTTAACTAATTTAATATTCATGTTTGCAGGATGTGGCGCAAAGATTAAGCTAGTGGACAAACACCAGTGTTTTACTTATCTAATTGCAAGAGTGCGTGAATTGGAAACCAAGGTAGCCGAGTTGAACCAAGCTTTGGAGAAGTCAAACCAGAGTCGCACCGAGGAACGATGCAATTTGGAAACACTTAAAAAGGTGTTCACTGAGGAACGCGGTGAGGATCAGAAGAAGATGCTGATCATGAAACAGGAGATTGAGTCCAAAAGCGAGATGATTGACTATCTGAACCAACAACTGCACTCGCAGTCGACACTGGTGCGGCAAGTGAGCAACGGTGGTGTGGTTCACTCAGTGGAACCACCAATCTCTACTGCCATTCTGGTCGAAGTGGATGGCACACTGCCCGACTCGAATCAATCGATTAATTCACGTTTCTACGATGCCACCAATGCTACCAATGGCTTCAATACACTGCACAAAAGTCCCAGCAGTTTGAGCGTTGAAAGTGGCAGTGAGAGCATTCGAGTGAAACCGAGCAAATCTCGAAATTTGATGAACCGAATTCAAGCACTCACTCCGATGCTTGAGTCGACTCTAAGTTCAGCATCTTCGGCATCCGCGGACAAGGTGGATCTCAATGCGATTATTCGCAAAAACTGCAAAAGTGCAGCGGTGAGCCGTGCTATGATGAGAGTTAATCGACGCCACTTTTACCCAAGCAACGAGTGCTACAAGATTGGATCAACCAAACGCGGTGCTCACTCCTTTCCGTTCATTTATGAAATCAAACTACTCGAATACCTTGGTAAACTATTGTTTATTTGCTATTTTATTTTAAATATACTATTCTAGTACAAAATTAAACATAATGCTTTTTTAAAAATGCGACATTTTGTTTAATTCAATTAATTAATTGTATGTTTTTGAATATTATTCTAAGTCATATATACTGCTAAAAATACTGTCCGGTTATAACCCAACATAGAGCACGTTTCTGGTTATAACTCAACAAGTTTAAGTAATAAATTTTCAATTTAAACATGTAAGTTTATAAACAGACATTTTAGAAAATCAACGCTTATAAGATGATTTTATTGAAATTGTAAGATTATGAGATTATGAACTTTTCTTAAAAGTTTACCTTTATAAAATTATACGGTTATAACCAGAATCGTGCTCAATGTCATGTTATAAACAGACAATATTTTTAACAGTGTAGTTGATGACAATTATAAATAAGTAAATATGAATTTAATTATAAATATAATTAGATACTGTTTTGTTTAAAGATGATTAGAAAATCTTCTTTTCCATCTAAAATAATATGTAATTTTTTAATAGAACTTTAAAAACAACTTATTAAAATGTCAATTTATTGTCTGCACAGAACCATACCTCACCTCGGAGTCGCGTGTACTTGACATTGGTTCCGGACTTGGCTTTCTCACATGTTGCCTGGCACAGATGTGCCAACTGGTGGTTGGTTTGGAACACGTGAAAGAGTTGGTGCAGAAAGCACAGGAAACAGTGGGTGCTCACTACCAATCACTTCAAGTGTGCTTCTTCCGTGCCGATGGTCGATTTGGAAATGAAAAGTACGCTCCCTACGATCTGATTCTCATCGAGCCACTTGTCAAGAGTGTCTTTCCGGAGCGACTCTTCACTCAACTCAAGCCAAATGGTAGTATTGTGACTGTGCTCAAGAGCGAGTCGCGGGCACAACTGGTGCGACTAAGCCGGCGATCCGATGGTCAGGCTTTGCGAGAAGTTCTTTGTGATGATCACCAGTGGTTGATGCAAAACCATCGGGATGCTTTGTGTGAACTCAGCAACCAGGAGATGGCTCGATTTGATATCATCAACCGCATCAAAAATCTTTAATTTTCACTATTTGATCTATCTTATACTAGACAGTAATAACTAAACTTTTACTCTTTTACAAAGTGTTACGTTGACTATGCTTTGTTAAACTAAACAAACCTTTTGTTTAGTATTTTTCTCATACACTGGTTAGTTTTTGCAGTTAATCAGAGCAACTTAATAACTGTAATAATGCTGGTTTAGTTTAGAGCTATAGTTATACAAATAAGATCACATGTGCATTAGTTATTAAACAGATTTAGCAGTTTGGAATACATACATTTTCAAAATAAATTATCAGATTGATAAAAATTTTTTCAAAATAACACAAAATTTTATCGCAATAAAATATTCTATAATGCTGTTGACATGTAAAAATTAACATGCAAATTATAATTTTTAAAAACATTTTGTTTTAAGTTTTAAGTAAACTCAAACTGCCATTTTTTAGATAACAATTGCACATTTCAACGTTGTCACAATTAACCATTCTCTGTTAAAACACAAATTGCCAAATAATTTTGATTTTTTCTTTATATATTATATAAATTTTTTAATTATTGTATTACACAATGTAAACGTTTTTGATTTTATTTTTGATAGTTCTCTGTAAATACATACACACTGAAAAACTTGTATAACCGTTAAAAATTCCATTAGTCAAATTTTTAAATTTATAATTACTTTTTAACATGTTTTTTGTTTTATTTGCTTTTCCAAAATGTTTTTTCTTTTAATCTTTTTTGAATTTTACAATATTTTAAGTTAAGTTAGAAACTATTAAATTCTATTAAACATAAAAACAAAAAAATGTTTGTTAGTTTTAAACATCATAAATATATATTGTATTTAGACGAGTTGATTATTGGGATAACTTAGGTTTAATATTTTTAAGTGTTTAATATAAACAATTTACCAATTGATACATGACACTACCAGTAGAAATGCCAATAAATTACATTAATTATTGGTGTAACAAATGTTTTCATTTTGTCCAGTGTCAAATGTCATGTTCAGATACTTGAGCTTCACTATTCACAAGGGGCTAGTTTTTGAGTAGTTTACCACATTGCTTCAAGTCCAAAGTAAGGAAGATTTTTGAATGGCTAAACTGCCTACTTTGTCTAGACTGGAAAGTTCTGTCTAGACACTATGATAACCAAGCAATTAATGAAAGTAATTGATGAGATATAAAAAGTTGGAGGGAATAGCATAATTCCTTTGACAACGAGTGAGTAGAAAGTACCAAGTGAAAACTAAAAAAATTAATGATGCGAAATTGACGATTTATATTGCGCAACGTGTATATAAACAAAAGCATATGTTGCGTGTTTAATCATTTTTTTGTTTAAATGACAAAAAAATCTGAATGGAAAACATGTTTAATTATATTTTATATAATTATTTTTTAGTTTATTTTGGTCGATAAATGGTTCACGTAGTTAATTGAGCATTATTTACCTACAAAATCTGATTTCATCAAAAAAGCAATTAAGAGCTGCAACCTTTAGTTCTGGATACGACAGATTGCAATAAATAAATGTCTGGAATTAGAGTTACTAAACTCACTCTAAGTGGAAATTTACAGATAAAAACGGTGACTACTGTGGCGAGTGATTCTTAACTTTTTTAAATGCTACTAATAAAACTTTTTATTGGCTTAAGTTAACCAACAAATCAAACAAAGTTTGTCCAAAAAGTTGCGACTCGTAAACAGTATATAACAAAATGAAAAAATGAATAATTCTTATGAACCAAAGAATAGGTGAAAGTTGCATTGAGAAGAAATAAAGCAAAATTTTGTATGTATAAACATGAGGAATGTTTAAGTGGTGATAATAATAATAATAATATTAATATTAATAATGAGTCATTCTGCTTATGCACAAGTTATAAAACACAATTTTGAAGCAATATTTCTCCATTGTATTGTGTCTTAGATTCTACGGTTCTGGGCAAAAACCAGCTAACAGTCTCCAAGCCGTTCAAGTCAAGTTAAATGTGCGATGAATCCCATCAAGGTGGCAGAAAATTCAAGAAACTTCTATGACACTCAAAACAGTTATAACGGCACCGTGTGTCGTTGCACTCTGCAACCATACAACTTAAACTCAAGACTTACAAGCATAGAAGAAAACAAGTTTAAAACACAATAATTATTTTTTAGTTTATTTACTCTAAAAGTGTAGGTGCACTTTTTAGCAGGACAAGAGACAACTTTGCTGCAAAACCCTGTTATTAATCTGGTGTTTTTTGTCTGTCCGTTCTCACAAAAATTCTGGTATACTTTCCGGGCATTAAAAAACTAATACTTTAAAAAAAGGATCCTTTTAAAGAAAGAATAATTAGATGAGACTTTGAAGTCCCAGGGTCCAAAGAGGGCCGAGAATTGTGCCATTGAAACTCGAGCAAGTCTGACAATCTACGCCGCACTTATCTAGTCCTGCTCATAGGCGAGAGCTCAGCTTTCTCTTCTTATTATGTAGATGTGACATTTTGTTAAGTCATAAGATAGATCAAAGTTTGCAATTTCATATCGTAATTGAACCTTAATACTTGGAGCAGTTGTTGTGAAAGTCTAAGGTTTATAATTAAATGTATACACCATACAAAGAGTTGACGTGTCTTTGATAATAAATCACGCGCCAGTCAAAGTTTGCATGGTAAAAACATTTGATTATTATCACTTGCGTTCACTGCGTAGCTTTGCTGAAATGTTTTTTGAGAAAAACAAAATATTGAGCATACCAAATGTACCAAATAATACTTGATATAAATAATCATTTTTTGTTACTTGTTTAATGTTAATTAATTTTAAACTTTTGATTTTTTATAACCCTGTTTGATGATGAATCAACTTATTAATCCTAATTGGGCAATGTTATACTGAACAAAAACAATAATAAATGTTGAAACATGCGAATTGTTTTGTGTTCTCTAACGAACATAATAAAAATGGTACCATAAGAGTAAACCTATAAATATTTATAAATCATAAGTGCTTTTTATCTAATGTTATTGGATAGCTTAATTGCGAACAAGTTGCGAATTGTGCAGCTGGTATATTTGTTTGGTAGACATTCTTCGACACGTGGTAGTCTGAGTAAAGTATCTCAAAGTCTCATTGTTCGGCGCTACTGCTGCTGTCATTTCCGTTGATGCGCCATGATCGTTCTTATCTCTAGACATTGCGTTCAACAAGTGCGAGGTTCGATATGTGGTTTTTAGCACTATCTCCGCATTGAGCCAGTTTGAAGAGGCTCCAAGGATAAACTGATGGACGTTATGTTATCGCTCACGTTCAAAACTTCGCATCACTTCAACGCACTCACAGCTGGCAAACCCAAACACTTTTCTGATTTGTACTTTATCGCTGCCACTGGTTGCCAATGATGATGTTCCGATCGAGATCGTTGATGGCAAATGGCAGATTGAACAACATAACGAAACGAATTAGCTCTCTTTTTTATGTCACTGACGTTGCCGAGTGAAGCATCTTGGCAACAGTTGGTACCGATCAGATCATGTGGATGTGTGCAAGACATGCTAGATCGAACTTTGTTCCTTCTCCTCCATTACAGTAATCAATGGTATAACCCTCGTTCATCACTCTATTTTGCACATAGCTTCCTTTTCCCTCTTTCTTTTTTTTGTTTTGCGCCTAATCAATAACTCCAAACGCGCAAACTGCGTAGTTATGCACAATAATTAGCAGAGGAAATATATTGTTTTTATCAAACAAATGTGTGTAATTCTTGAACTCTACTAGCTTGATTGTGTTTATATAAAAGTAAGTGCGGAGAGAGTTGGGTAACATAACACGTTTATCGAATTGATTGACAGAAATGACCGATTGCTCGAGTCAACGGTCACTTGACAAGGGTCACATGAAAACTGGGTACGACGAACGGTCACTGGCACTTGGTGTCAGACTTTTTTGCAAATAGCACCAAGTTGGCTGCACTGTCATTGCCTTGTCCGAGGTTGCTTCTGGCGACAAGAGGGAAAGAGGGGGTAAGCATCAGCATCATCATGGTGCACAAATACGCACATCTATCGATCGTTCGATTGATTGGCAATTCATTCGATGCCTAGTGCCTATCTTTCAACCATGGATGGACCTTATCATGGCTACTGACTCCCCTATGAACGATGCGTCTTGAAGAAGCTGCAATGATGACGACGTTGGATGGTATATAACATGGTGTAAAACGCGGCTGGACAGGCTATGAAATGAAAGTAGTTTTGCCTGGGTGCGAGGTTGTTTGATAGGTTCCGTACGTCGTGTTTGACCACGCTAACCATATCCTATTCGGGAATGGGGCAAGTAGCTGTGAAACCTTTTCGCAATCTTACTCATGCCGCTCTACGTTCGTTAAGATCCTAACGTTTACTCGGTGCCATTCTTCAAAAGACCACTCGAGTATCTAACCATTTTGTGCTTTTCAACCTTTCGGCAACATTACCTAGTGGCGATTGCATTTAAATTCTAGTGGCTCCAATACTCATTTTTAGTCGTGGTGACACATTGTTCTTGTATATTACTCTACAAGATATAAGTGATTGTGATCGTTCAAAACTTTGCTTATTTGAACAACTAACATCATGGCATCGATGATCGATTTCTTCTCCGGTTGTGTTGGTGGTAAGTGTCGCAGTGGAATCACTTGGTGTTAACTACAGTGGACAATCAATTTGATGGCACCCTCGACAGGTGCTGCTGGCGTGATCATTGGCCACCCTTTCGACACGGTCAAGGTGGTGATGCAGACCAGTGAGCAACGACTTTCGGTGATGTCTGTCGTACGTAACCACTCGGTAAGGCCTTTCAACTATCAGGTTTACTCTAACACTTAAATGCATCATAGCACATTATTCAAGTCTGGCAATTATTAAAACCTTTAGAATTTTTTATAAACAAAAATTGGCATTTGAAGGATAAAATTAATTGCATTAAAAATTTTATAGGACTAAGCATATATTTATATTTTGCATTTTTTCTAAGCCATAAACAAAAATTAGTGCTGTTAACATTCCATGCCGCAAAAATAAAATTAGTTAATTTTTCAAAATATAAAATATGATGATTAAAAAAACAGCATGTGAATCAGTGGAATAACAAAAAGCGGCTGGTTTTGCATTGCAGATGAAGTCGCTGTATCAAGGCATCAAGGCACCGTTGTCTGGTTTGGCCGCAATCAACGCAGTTCTGTTTGGTGTGTACGGATCCATCATGCGTCAGTGTCCCAACGAGAATCGCCGACAGACTATGCTTTGGAATAGTATGGCAGGCTCGGCGGCGGGCATGGTGCAGTGTGTGATCACCACCCCGATGGAGTTGGTCAAGACACGAGCCCAACTCAGCTCGGTGACCGTCACCCAAAGCATGCGTCATGTGATGCGCAACGAAGGAGGCATCCGTGGTTTGTACCGTGGCTTTTGGCTCACCGTGGCTCGTGATGTCCCCGCTTTCGCAACCTACTTTGCGAGTTACGAGTGGATGATAGCTCGTATGGCAGGCAGTGACTATCCGGTGGGTAAGGGCAAGGTGCGACCAGTGCCTTCTACCGCGCAGATGTTGCTTGCTGGTGGCACCGCCGGTGCTCTTTCCTGGCTGGTGTGCTACCCGATGGATGTGCTCAAGTCTCGCATGCAAGCTGATCTACGCTATGGCTCGTTGGCTCACTGTCTTCGTGACACCGTCGGTCGCGATGGCCTTGCTGCACTGACTCGTGGGTGTGGACCCACTTTGGTTCGAGCATTCCCTACCAACGCCGCTACCTTTGCCGTGGTCACCTGGACTCTTTTCATCTACGAAACTTATTTTTCTCGCGGCAGTGAACTTTTGCGATAGACGCACATTTATATGACCATTCATTTATATGACCAATTCTGATTATACACAATTCAATACTCCGTATACCTACATATCTTTAAATATTATATTTTTATAATAATGAGCAATATATTTTTTAGATTTCGAAATAAAAATTAAATTTTAACTAAAAAAACTACCTATCACCCAATAACCCAATCCAGAGTATTGTTGCAAACCACAACACCTCCCCCTTTCTTTTCGAATCTCGCGTTTTCAAACAGCGATGATTCAGCCTCTTGGTTGACAACCCATAAGCTGTTCCTGTAGCCTCTTGTCGTATCGAGCGCCATCCAAAGCCCCAGGCTACTAGTGTACACCACGACTTCATTTGGGTCCCAACAAATATTTTGCCTCGTTGACTTTCTCCGGATGCCTCGGTCTTTCACGACCCCAATTGGCTACTAGCTTCAACTTGGTAGAGTGTTCTAGGGTTCTCTCTGTTGCACAGACCATGTCACTAAGCCTTGCAATACTTGCACAGGCATCATGTGAACCCGAGTCAACTAGCATCTTTCGCCAACATTGCCACTCATGTCTTTCGCATGCCATCCCAGACCTTGACTAGGATCCACCGACTTCTTCGTGACCATTATCACTTTAGGGTGCCGATTCCAATATCAGGCTCTCCTTATGGGCCTCTTGAGACCACTATGCGCATCTCGCTCTAGCATGTTGGTCAACGACAATCCCAACGCCTCCTAGCGTTTTCGAGTCTCTCGTCGTTCTTATCCAGACCTTAACCAGACCCCGAGCATGCCACTGGTTCTTCTTGCAGGCTGCCACGAATTACTTGTCTTGAGATCGTGGCATTACGGTGAGACTTCTTCTTGGCTAATGTTGCTGCTAGTCCTTGACGATGTTCAGTGACCAATGGAACGTTGAACTAGAGGCTAAGAATTTAATGTATTTAACTGAAATCTACAGGAGAAGTGTGGTCTTACAAGACGCTAAGAGTGGTAGGTTTATACCCAATCCAAAGTATTGTTGCTAACCACAACAAACTTGATTATTTATTATTGATTATAAAAAAATTTATTTATTAAATAAAGTTATATTAATCTTTTAACATAAAATTTTATTGATAAAAAATATAATAAATGGTTGCAATTGACATCAATATAATTGTATAAAATTAGCGTCAAAGTGATTATATGATAATGATAAAGGTAAAAATTGATCAAAAATAAACCACTTGTCAATATAGCGCCATCTGATGCTACCAAATTGTAGTTGCAAGCTACTTGGTTTTCAAAGCGAGATTGATTTTTCAAGCATAAATCTTGTGATAAATGCTAATTAAATCGATTTGTGGTCTAGAAATACAACCTGTCAATTATATTTATTATAATCAAAATAATACTAATCTATGCTCAGCCTGTCAATTGAACATAAGTGAACACTTGGGTTAAACTACGGTTAAACAAATTAAAGTATATGAGATTGTCTCATATCAAGTGAATAGTTTAAAATATTAAAAATGTGTTTTTCAAAACTAAATAGTTTTATAAAAGATTGTCGTAAGTTCAATATTGTCAATGAACACACCTTAACCTTTATCTGTCAATTGATTGATCTTTTAGATGTTGAAAATAAACTCATTTTTAGCAGGGCGAGAGGCAGCTTTGCTGTAAAAGCCCTGCTATTAATCTCATGTTTCTGTCCGTTCGTCTGTCTGTCCTCACAAAAATTCTAGTATACTTCCCGGGCACCAAAAAAGCTGAAACTTTACAAAAAGAATAATCGGATGAGACTTTGGTGTCCTAGGCTCTAAAGGGGCCCGAGATTCGGGCCATTGAAATTCGAGCTAGTCTGACAACCTATGCCGCACTTATCTCGCCCTGCTCATAGGCGAGAGCTCAGCTCTCCCTTCTTATGATATGTTAAATTTGAGAAAATATAATTATGATTAAAAAATATAAATAATAAAATATCAGAATAAAACTGGTAAAATAATATACTAATTAAGTTAAATATAAATAAAATGTGTGAAAAAGCCTGCATTGATGTTAAAGTCCAAAGTGGTTGTGTCTTTAGTCGAGATCAATGTAGTGAGGCATCTCAGGCAGTGGAAAAGGTCGTCGGATGGGATGTTCCAGCTTGGCAAGGAGACCGTTGGCCGAGATAACTGGCTTCTCGTTCATCATCGAATAGCGGATCAGCTGATTAATGGTTTGGAACTTGATGTGACCTATCTTCACCTGATTGGTAATAACACGGAGAGAACAAGATTAACAAAATTTCTCAATTCAATTAGTGTGTAAAAATAGTGCAACTAAACAATTACTAGTTTGTAAATAATTTATAACCTTTGTTTATGTTTTGATACCGTCTTCGTTGAAATAGTAGAATGCTTGGTTGATTTAGTAGATGTTTTTTAGTGTTTATAGATTGCAGTTTTTATATTTGTTTAATATTAATATAAAATAATATATAAGAGTGTTTTAATAAATTATAATACATATTGAAAGTGTGTATAAAGGGGTATTATTATTTAAAACATTTTAAATGAAAAGAAAGTGTAGTATTGTTTGTAAATAAAATTAAAGAAAATTAAGATATGTTAGAATTGAGATAATTTAAAAACACATCATTTTGATTAAAGTTATTCAAATTAAAAACAAAAACCTAAATTTCTAATATTATTATGTCTAGGAATGTTAAAACAGGACAATTGAATTAATTTGTTATATAATAGCATGTTAAAAATTATAGTAAAACTCTAATGGGTTATCAAATTAAACAAAATGTTAGTAACAAAAAATAATATAAAAGTGTAAATTAAAAAATTGTTAATTTTGCTCTTTAAATGGTGTCACACTTGTGATATTTTGAAACAAAAAACAATTTCTTTTTTGTCTTTTTAGGTTTAAGAAAGCCTGGTCGTGGTTGGGTAAGTTCGTCACGAGACCATCGAGCTCGACTGTGTATGGAAGTAACTAAACGAGCCGGACCATCATAAGTTACTATTGGTAAATTGTGCTTAATATGATAAACTATAAAACCGTGCACTGTTGTAAAACGCTTTGCCATGTGATTAATCTTGGTGTTCCAGGGAAACAAAAGATTGAAAAAGAAGATAGATAAAAATAGAAATAACAGTTAGATAAATATTGAATTATCGAAACTAAGCTACTAACTAAACAAGGCAAACGTGCAATAAGCAATGCAGGAAAAACTACTTTGCAAAAAAATTGTTTAATTTTTCAGTATATAATAGCAATTTTACTTTAAAATAATTGTAGTTGTTAGTGCTATTAAGTATTAAAAATTTGATTTTGTCTAGGCAATTAAAATTTATTTATTTTTTACAACTAAATAAGTTATAGAATAAACAAGTAATTAGCTTGAGCATGCAGTGATAACTTATACTACGAGTGGATGCAATATGCTTATTTTGTGGTTTATTGTTTATTCAATTGACTTACGTTGCCATGTTGATCCACAAGATTAATGTGCCACACTTCACCGTTTTGGCGAGTACTAAGGACATATCCGCCTTCACTGCTTGGTCTCACCAAGAAGTCACCATTGTGACGTAACAATTGTTCCGAACGCTCCCTGTTGATCTGTGGGTGGAACCAAGTTTGTTCGTTGAGACCCGTTGCCACACCTACAAACAAACAAAAACATAACATTGTGCCACAATTTCCAACAAATGCAAACATACTTAGAGTTTGAGGCGGACTGAGAGTGCGACGATTACCGTATGTTTTACGCGGCGGGACACTGGGAGGTATGCCAGAGTTGGTTTGTTTTCCTACATTTTGGTTAAAACCAACAAATTGATCAACCAACTGGTTTGATTCATCATGACCATCAAATGACTTTTGACGGATAAAAGTGCGAGTAGCAGGAGTCTGCTTGAGATAGGAAAGCGATTTGCAGCTAGAACGAGGAAAAATATTACGACGTACTGTCTGTATTGAATCGCAATGTGGGATGGAATCAGTAGTCTTGCTCGAACCGGGCAACTTGCTCAAATCATTTGTAAAGTTTGGACCGGAAAATAAGTTAGAACTAGATTCCTGGTTTAAATTGAGAAACTGGTCGACAGACTGAACAGCAGGGGAGCTCAAATCAGGAACAATGTTAGATTTGGGAAACTGGTTTCCAATAGAAGCATTACTTGAGCCAGCTTGGTAGTTAAAATTAGAAATGTTGTTCAAATTTGGATTCTGGTTTGACTCAAACGAATGGTTTGCTCCATGAATTTCATTTGATTTGAGAAAGTGGTTTCCATTAGCAAGGTAGCTAGTACCAGACAGTTGTTGCAAATTTGAATTCTGGTTTGCAACAAAAGAAGAGCATGGAGAAGCAAATTGGCTTAAATCATGAACCAAAATTGATTTGGGAAACGTGTGTTCATTTGAAAATTGGTTGTTACTTGGGTTCGAATTGTAAGATTCATGAGGAGAGTAGATTGAGCCGTCAAGATGACCTACATCAGGAATTTGGTTCAAATCTAAACAATCAATTGAATCGGCAAAATGAACTGATCGAGGTTGTTTGGGTAAATTTAGTTTGCTTGGACTTGAAATGGAAGAATTTTCTGTAGAGAGCAGACTTGAGCTAACGTTGGTTTCTTCGATGGGAACAGGTGGCGCAAAGTAGTCTGGTAGAATGTCAACGCCCACCGGAAAAGTAGGCGAGTTAAGAGCAGAAAAAGATTCACTTGAAGTGCCAGAGTTAAAAGTTGCATTAGATTTGCTAGGAGTGCTGGAGTTAAAAGTGGTCAAAGACTCACTTAAAGTACTCGAATTTAAAGTAGTACAAAACTTGTTAGGAGTACCGGAGATAAAAGTAGTGTAGGACTCACTTGACGAGTCCAAGATGTTCACCAACTTTAACTGAGACGATAATTCGGGCAAATTAACACAAGTGCATTTGCCAACAGTCATCTTGTCGCACTCTTGTTGATCTTTAGCAATGCAGTTTTCACGCGGCACATCGTATGGTGGATTGACAGGGTCCACTTCTTCCGATAAATTTGCAAACTTGGCGCAAACAACCGGTTCATTGAGAACAACCAAAAGTGAAGGTCGCAACTGAATGTCATGTTGTCTTGATTGCAAGTAGTTGATCAAGTCAATAATCTTTTCAAACTGGCAACCAGGTATTTGGATCTGTTTTAATTTTTTCATTTGTTATTTTTAATATAACAAACAAATAAGTAAGCAAAATAAAATACTCACAACACGGTGACTCTCGTCAGTCAACACGATGTTATACACTTGTCCATCCAAAGCATAAGTGGACAAAACGTAAAGTCCATTCTCGGGTCGTTGGCGAACCAAAAATTGACCGGGACGTTTAAGCAATGAGTTGGCAGCCAATCCCGATAGAGTTCCATGAAACCATAGCTCGCGCTCAATGCCTACCGCAGGATTCACTGCATTGGGCAACACTTTTGACCAGAACTTTTGCATTGCTTCATCCTCTGTTAATTTAATTATGATATATTAATTGTCACTGTGCACAAATAAATTTTGATTTAAAGTTAACAATGGTTTTATTTGGCACTCAAACTCGACACAAACCAACACGCGTTTCAAGTTGCTAAACGGCAAACTTGTTTGGTTTTCACGCTTTGGCTTTGGTTGATGCAACGACAACAAATGCCATGCGACTGTGCACAAGACGTATAAAGGAAAAGATTACCCACTACCACTTTTCTATTTGTGTGCATTGATTCAAGCTCCACCGTTGGTGGTAACTATCCTAGTGGACTATTCACAAGACAAGTTTGTGTTTATTTAGATTTCAACAATAACAGAAACATTAGTTTACTGACCACAATTTATTAACTACTTTAAACTCACGCATTAACATAGGCACTGCCTAATAATTATAATTAATTGCCTAACGAATTTTGCAAAAATGACATAGTGTTATTAATCATTTGCATCTATTAGAAATTAAGGTTTTAAAAATGAAAATAATACGTGAGATATTGGAGGTAGAGAATCCAAACATTAAAATTTAAAAAAAAATTTAAAAAAATTTCGAGTGATCGAGTTACGAGGCTGGTTCAAACCTCTGCCACCAGTAACAATAATAAGGAGCGATAACTGGACTGATTTAATGGTTGTTTGTGTGCTACTATATATAATTGGGGGTAAGCATTGTTGGCCACTGCAACATTGTTTAATTTTTTTATGATCAACTATCATAACCATCACTACTTGTTATATGTAGTACAAGTCCAAAATGTAAGATAGCCACACAAAATCTTTACACAGGATGCTCTGGCAGATGCCACAACAATCGCACTTAACAAGCAAAAACAAAGCTTATCTAAGGTATACCGTAATCTTGCAAGGCAAGTATTTTGAGTCACTAGCGCTGTATTGCTAAGAAGTTTTAATGTAATTTAACAGAGAGAAAAATGAGAAATAGAGAGAGAGAGAGAGATCAGTTTGTTAGGTGACCATTTTGAACACACACATAGACAATAGACATCTTGCTGTGCAATGATGAGGCCAATTGGCACTAAGGGCGCACATTTGTTTACAACTCGTAAATTATCACCAACCTACAAGCTGCACGCCGGGATAGCAAACTACAAGTCGGCGGCCCGCAACTTGTTAATCAGAAAAGGTACCTGTTAGCTCACCACCACCGCAAAGTGGGATGTTTTACGATGTATAATCCTCTTTTTAAGAAAGATCACACTCGAGTATTTCATTTAATCTTGTTTGCTCGCACTGCAAAAACGTTGCTTTAAATAAAATTACTAAAACTCCATGTTTTCAATTTTATCATTGTGATTAAGATAACAAAGAAAGTATTGATTAATTGTGGTACGCGTAAGTTGTAACAGATCGAGTTGTAGTTAATTACTTTAACAGATGTGATTCGGAAACCGCCAGAGTTAAAAATAAACCCGACTAGTAAAATAAAAAAGTTACTTTACCTACACTCTAAATAAGCAGGCCTGAGTGCACGCAAAAATATTTGCGCTAGCGTCTCGCAAATATATTTGATTTTTTGATAATTACAATTTATTTTGCGAATTTTGCTATTTCCCGCAAATATATTTGCGAGGTATAGACTGCGCACACAGCCACACGGGTTGAGCGACCAGGACCTTATTTACAGTGTACGTAACTTTTAGTAGCAAAAATTTCTTCAAACGCGCTTAGTGAGAGTAATGATTAGCCAAGTTTAGAATCATGGTGGTTATGATTTTAAGTCAAACATGAAAACAGGTCTACATATTTGGTAGGCATTGGTGGTTGAAGCAAGTCGCAAGAAACCAGCAGTATTTGAGAAGACAAGACACAAATCTGTTGTGTCAACAATGTTGACTCAACATACCCGTACCGCATCATTTATACACCGAAGGAAAGTTAATAACACTACAAGCGCACATTATTACCTATTCTCCAGACACAGGTGGCACAAGTGCAACGCATAGGGTTGCGACGGCTGGCTTACCTGCGCCGGTCTGGCCAGTTGCAGCCTTGCCAGTTGGCTAGTTGCAGCCTTTCCAGTTGGGCAGTTGTCATCACGAGGATGAACTTGGCTAGTACTGCCAGTAGGACCTCACTAGCACACTTTGCCTCAAACACGTTTAGCACTGGTATTGAGTCAATCAAAGACAAACCAGACACTTGGGTGACCACTTTGAACACACACATAAACCATCGATAACTGGTTACTTGGTGAAGTCAAGTGGCGCACACCGAGCGCGCGTCTTCATCTTGCAAATGACTCAATTGAAGCTAGGTGAGGGTTTGCCCGTCTACCACCGGCGCTCGGGCAAAGCGGACTGTGAGTTACAAGTCGGCAACGTTTGCCGGAGAAGCCTTTTTATTGGCTTTTTACGAGCGCAAAATGTTTTTACGAGGTGTTGCTAATGAGAGTGCTTAACAATATAAACTTGATAAAATTGAAAAATACTAATAATATCATGCAAATACTTGACAGAGGTCTTTATCATGTGTTTTATTATTTAATCTCATTTGCAAGTACTTAAAAATGGCGTGTCTAAGAAAAAATATCAAAATTCTTCGTATACTTTACTTTGATATAAGCAGTCATGTTACAATAGCAATTGAAATAACAATCTATTAAAGCTTTTTTTAGAAAATGGAGTCTCAGCAGGTCGCTTTACCGTGTAACTTAATAGATTTCACCAAAAAAGCCAATCAAGGCACCATTTGCAGTTAATTGTTACAATGATGCATTAAATCTAGTTAAGTTTAAGCCAAGGTGAGAGTCAATAAAAAGAACAAAATAGAAGTAGGGGCAATAGATTGCTAGTTAATACTGTAAATTACGAGTGAAAAGCGTCCACCATCTTGTCAAATTCAATTTAAACAAAAAAACTAGAATACTAATGTTATCTAATCCTTAAAACGTTTGGAAACATGTGACCAAGCTAAAAGCATTAACGGAAATTGTGAGGAACCAGTGTAAATTGGCGGGACGCTCTCTAAGTTTTATCTACAAGGTTTAATTTTCCTACAAGTCACCATAGTTTATACTAACACATAACTGAACAAATGGTAATTATATTTCTTTTTGAAATAATCGCGTTCGCATTTTATATTCTCTGTTTTACTTTTTTCCCTTTAAACCAGTAGTAGATTCTAACCAATGAACGGCTCTGAGACTGCTGGTTGGTTTTTGCCTAAGACGGTAAAATCTAGGTACGATACAATGAAGAAGCACTGTTTCAACATTGCACCTTATGTTTCGTGCACAAGCACCATGACTCATGGCATCCATAATAAAAATAATATCTATTTGAACAATGCCATGAAAGTGGCTCATGAGCAAAGGCAAACAAAAGGTACGCACGGGTGTTAACAACTTGCAAATAACTCAATAAAGCTTAAACGGTGATTATTAGCGCCACTTAGCACAATCGGCGCGCCGCGGGACAAGCCGCGCAAGTAGCACCTAAAACAAAGAACCACCCTGACCAAGCTCGGCCGAGCGCGGGAGATGCTTTACGAGGTGATTGCAGGTATGGGTACTTTGCTAGTGGCAATAAATTGATAATAACCGTGTCGATGTGATTTGGGTTCGCTGTGTGTGGCACACGTGACTCTCTTTACTTTCTCGTTATTTCTTATTTATCTTTTTTTATATTCATTTTTCATCTCTCTCGTTGTCAATAAAATCAAATATGGGAAACTGCTTGCATACATATAACTTTATAAGCGCGGGAAAACTTTCTTTTGTTATTTTTCTCATTTTTAGATTAAATAGATAAAATAACTTGTAACAAAAAAACCAACCCAAAAAAGAACCCTACCGGACTTCTATAGAAAAGTGGCCTCAGAGTAATAGCTAAAAATCATTTTTTTTGGCTAAATCAGACAATTTATAGTAGAAAGTTTTTGAAAATGTTTTGAAAAATAAGAATCGGATAGAGTGATAAAATTTCTAATAAATCCAATAAGTTTTGAATAATAATAAAACCATTGTCAATTTGGCAATGTTTCCCCAACAATGGCAGCTTGTTTGTTTTTAAATGAGCAAAAGTACCTAATTAATAATAAATTATAAATGTTTAAAACCTCAACATGCGAAATTGGTTTCAAGTTTTTCTTTTGAGGCCATTTTCCTCACAGTAAGGTTCTATGTTTAAAAAAACTTACCCTCGTGAGCAAACTCTTCAATGCAACCAATGGGTGCAAGTTTGGGCATTTCGATGTTGACGGGTTTGCCACTAAACCGCTTGCCTGACGGCGAATCAAGCTTGTTGTTTTTTTTCGGGGACTTGCTATCAAACTTGGACATTTTCTCTGGCAGAACCTCCTGGTTAGGTGCCAAATCCAACGTTTTAGGCATGGTTTCTTCTGGTGCAACACTTTCCATGCTTTCCGGTTTACGGATAATGTAAAAACAACTAAATAAATAAAATGGATTATTGCATAAATGGTAAAAACACTTAAAATCTGTGGCTTTTGTTTATTAAAATACTGAAACGAGAAATGTACAAATAATATTAAAAATTAAAAAATATTTAAAATATATTAACATTCAATTTTAAAAAATTAAAAAACTCAAAAACACCAATGCGCTAATTCTCATGAGAAAAGATGAATCAAATAATTGGATTCCCAAGATATTAGCCCAAACTTTGCAAAATAATAAACGCTTAGACTTAAGTAGTTTTGATGGCTTGCTAAGTAGTTTATGTGTGTATATATTAAACAAGTCAAGCTATAATGATTGGGTTTTTAAGAGTTGTGTGTAAATTTTTTTTCAACTCCCACGGGTGTTCATTGATTTGGCTTTAATGCACAAACAATCCACTTTATAACTGCGCCACCAAAATGCCACTTTATTTCATAAGTTCATTTTATATATTTTGACAATTTAATTCTTCATGGGCACTTTCATACTTTTTTTATTTATCAAATACACTTGACAAATTCAATAATCTGAACAACTGCAAATGATTGGTGACTCTGTTTAACCATGTAAATGTAAAATTTAATTTTTATTTTTAAAACAAAATAATTTCAAGTAAAATAACTACTAAATAAATACGGAAATTATTGTTGTTGCAGTAGAACTGCCATTTGTGGACGGATTTGATGAGATTCCATATTTTTCTATAACTTTGTAAAATTTATTTTGTAGTATATAAAGCAACCACTAATATCCTAAATTAATTTATCAATTTAACCAACTAACTCAGCCCTAGTGGTAATTATGGAAAATTTTTATTTTGAACATACACATTTTTTCAATAAATTATATAAACTATAATTTTATAGATTTATATATTAAAAATTAATTTTTCAAATTAAATTTATAATTTGCAATTGGTATCATAATATAAAAAACAAATTGAGCTACTTACTTTTCATTATCCTGCTTCTTTTTCTTCTTCTTACCAAGCAAACTTTTGCCAAGTTTCCACATGTTGAGAGTGGAGAGTAAGAGAGAGAGAGAGAGAGAGAGAGAGAGAGAGAGAGACACAGAGATGCACAGGAGAGAAACAATGGTGCGGCAATGCCTAGCGTAGCTGGTGGCCAACTGATTTAAGGTTTGGGGCGGTAGGGTGCTTAAGCTTGTGGGTGCTTCGTAGATGCGGCTCGTCAAAACTTAGGCGTGAAGAGTGGCTGCTTCGGGGTGGCAGAGGCAACTCGCAATGCCACCCTCTCCGTGTTTCACCTGTGCGCTACTAGAAGACAATCTACCTCAGACCACCCTGACTTCGGGCACAATGCTTTATACAAGATGCACAAAAATGAGCAGAGAATGTGAGAGAGAAAGAGAGATAGAGAGAGAGAAATGAAGCAAGTAAGTGACAGTGACTAGTGAGAGAAAGAGATGCAAAATGAGTAAAGTAAAAACCAAAGTAAAAATACTAAATTATTATCAGATAAATTATAAAAGAAGTAATGTTAAAAAGATGACTATTAAAAAATAGCTATACTTATAGAGTGTAGGAGAAGAAGTGAAAGAGAGCGAGCAAGAGTGAGAGAGAGAGAACAAGAGTGAAAGTGAGAGAGCAAAAGAGAAAATGAGAGTGAGAGAGATGAGACTGAGACCAAGATTGGCGAGTGAGTGAGTGTTAGAGCAAAAGATATATAATAAGTAAAATAAAAACCAAAGAAAGAAATACTAAATTATTATCAGATAGATAAGAAAAGGAGTAATGGTCAAAAAAAGTTGACGATTAAAAAATAGTAATATCTATAGAGCGTGGGAGAGATAGTGAGAGTGAGAGAGAGAGAGATTGGGAAAAAGATAGAGAGCAAATGTGACAGTGAGAGGGGGAAAGAGAGAGAGAGAGAGAGAGAGAGAGAGAAAGCGAGAGAGAGAAAAAGAGTAGGAAACAGTTTGAACAAAGCACGGTGAGACAGGAGCAAGAGACAAACATCAACTGGCGACAAGTTAGGGTTGTCGACGCGCGTCCTCAACTAGGCTTGATGAGTAGGAGACCAAATCGAGGCGCGGCGCACTTTACTTCAAACTCCATTGGCTAACCACACTATCGCGCTAACACACACGCACACACTTGCCGGCATTGCTTTTGATTCACTTTTATACGCACACATATTCAGTCATATATAGTCACATGCTAAACTTATTGAATTTTTAAAATCTTGATTTTTTAACCGATACTCTCACTCACTTTCTCTCACTCAGTATTTCTCTCACACTCTCCCTTTCACACGCACACTCTCTCTTTCACTCTCTCTCTCCCTCACCTCTCTCTCTCTCACCTTCTCTCTTTTTCACCTTCTTTTTCTTCCCTTCTTTCTCTCTCTTTCTTTCATTCTGGATTTCTCACTTTTTCTTTAACTTTCTTTCACTGCCAATTTCTCTCTTTTTCTTTCCCCCATTTTCTCACATACTTTTTTCTCTCACTTTCAATTTTTCTAGTATAAGTTAAAAAAACACAATGAATTACAAATTGATGCACATAAATAATCTTTTTTTATATTTTAGCAATATTTTTTCCAATTTTACATTATTTGCATTTAAATATTGCACAATTTTTAATCCAAATTATACTAATTTATAAAAATTAAAAATGATATAGCAAAATAATTTTTAAACAATTTTATAAACATTAAACGAAAAATTTGCACATGACTAATTTTAACAATTTAAAAGTTCTTTATTTAAGTTCAAACTAATTTTATTTTTTAATAAATTTTTCAACTAAATTATAAATTATTATTGTTATGATGTTACCATTGTTTTTTAAACTATAAACATGGATATAAATTCAAAATTTAATTAAATTTTATCCCAGAGTTAAAGTGAGTAAGTGTGAAAATAATAAAAAGATATTTGAGCCTGGGATGTGAGTACACATGGTGCTCAATTGAGCGCATAATCACAGTTTGACGTGTATTTTGTTTTTGCCCATTTTTGTCCAGGCTCAAAGTGTTGTGTTTTGAAATTTAATTTGATTTTTAATATTAAAAATTTCAATATTTTTTTACCGAAAGAGAGAGAGAGAGAGAGGGAGTGAGAGAAATGGAATCCGCTATATTGGATTTTAGATTCACATTAAGTTTTTCTAAATTATAATACATTTTTAAATTACAGAAATTAAATTTTACAATATATTATATTTGAGAAAAATTTGAAATGAATATAAAATTCAGTATAGGGGAATTGATTTTTTTGAGTGTATTTTAAATTTTGTAAAAAATTATAAAAAGTAAAATGTCTAAAGCAAATTTTTTTTGAACATATAGTTAAGATCAAAGGTTATGATGTGTCCTTGAGTCACCATCAGTCACTTTGAGTCTTCTTAAACCATACCTATAAGATGCGGTGATTGGGATGGAGTTATGTTGACATACTAGATTATTCTTCTTGCTTTACCTTCTAACTCTCTCCTCCCTTTCTCTCTCCCTTTCTCTTCCTCACTCATTTTCTTTTTTTCTCTCTCCACCTCTCTCTCTTTCTCCATCTTTCTCTTTCTCTTCATCTCTCTCTCTATCTCTCTGACTCGCTCACTGACCAACCATACAAGTTTTCTTACCCGCAGAGAATCCTAGCCAGACAATTTTAATGTTTTGTTTAATCAGGGTGTTCAGAAACGCAGAAAAACGATGGGAAAATCAAATATGCCACAAGTGAAATCAAATTTTAAAAATAAAGACAAATCTTAGAATACTCACTTGTATTTTAGAGTTCATTTTTAATATTAGTAAATTTCGTGTTAAAAACCAGACTTTACTTTTGGATTAAGTTAGAGTTTTAATTTTAAATTACGTTTGTCGTTTCTCAATTGCACACATTTTAATTAAGGGCTAGAGTGAATATGGAAAATAATCCTTAGTTTTATACTAGTATATTTTACAATCTTTTCATCGTAAAATTATCCCCTTTATACACTGTTTTATTAAATTTGTACGCAAAATTTCTTACTAATTCACTTAGAAGCTTACTTCAATTCACAAAATTCTAGTAAAATTCAAACCAAACTAGTTCATCGGAGTTCATTGATCCTGGAAGCAAGAGCAAAATCAAAATTATTTTTTACTAGCAGACGTTTTAATCCAATTTTAACGAAAGTGTTTTGTTGTTTTGGATCCAATCACTAGCAGATCAACATGCAGTTTAATAATTTTTTATTATAAATTTTTAACTAATAAAAGAAGGAAGTTAACTATGCAATTAATTTTATTTGAATTTGTCAAATATTTAAGAAAAATGAACTAAAAACTAAAGTTGTGTAAATGAAACATAACTATAGTGTTTCCTCAAGTTTCACTTTTCGAATTTAGATAGAAAAATGAAGCAAAAAGAGAAGTAAACATTGTTTGATTTATGCATTGTGAAAACTACACTTCTTAGAATGGTTTGGTGAAAAGTTAAGCATGTAAAATTTGAGGCAATACTCTATACTGATTATCA
Source organism: Rhinocypha anisoptera (assembly GCA_011762765.2). Classification (NCBI taxonomy): domain Eukaryota; kingdom Metazoa; phylum Arthropoda; class Insecta; order Odonata; family Chlorocyphidae; genus Rhinocypha; species Rhinocypha anisoptera. The sequence goes on along the minus strand of WURS02025427.1, from coordinate 5,753 downwards.
CAGTTTTCTACTAACAAATTGTGAGATGCTGGAAATGTCTCTGCCAACCGTACCCACACACACACACAAACACCCACACTTCTCGATACCCCAGTCAAACTCAGGTCTCTCATAAAGGTGATAAATTTGGATATTGGAAAGACGAGGCGCGTGTCAGTCATTCTATTTAAACAAAGCATTACTGCCCTCAAGCTCAGTACCAAACACACAATTAAAAAACCAAACACTGGGAAAATTTTTAGAAAAGCAGAACAAAGTTGCATAAAGTTAAAACTTTCCGATCCAATAAAGAAAAACTTGGCTAGATCTCAAATTTGCAACAGTCAAAGTCGGAGTAGGCCAGTGAAATAAAGTAACAGTTTTTGCTTAGTTTATTATTGAGTTTCTTGATCAACAACAAACTCTCGGCCTCAAAAGCCCCATTCCACCATGAAATTGGTAAATAATAGAGTGTTACACATACCCCAAGTAGTTTGTCTATTTGTCTGTCTTCTGTAGGTTAGTGTTGAATTTTGATCTATCGAACTGACATCACTTCCGTGCTCGTTTGCGTCTCATGATTGACCACCTGACGATTTTATTGAAGGTGCCGTTCTCGAGATTTAATCCGCTTTATACAACTGTGGCTAACTGGTTCATTTATGGGCTTTCAGGAAAGTTAGTGTGATTCGAATAGTAGGATAGTTTGGTCAGCTTTGCTTTGTACATTCGATAAAGAGCTGCAAAAGTCTTGTGACGATAAACAATACTGTCTTGAGTATTGTGGAGTTGGTTTGGTGGAATACAAGAAAAATTCAATTCTACTCGTAGAGCCCTAATTTGGTTTAACTGTGAAAATTTGTAAAATGCCATTATTGTTATAATTGTAGATTTTACAGTTTGCATAGATTTTGTTTGGAGCGTACGCGGTGACTCAAAGTGTTTTATTCAAAAATTAATTTAATTTTTTGTTTAGTTAAATAAAAACAAGTTTTTATGCTGTGATTCACGATTCAATTTAATAATTTTTATGCTGATTGTTTTGTAACCTAAAGCAAACATGATAAGCCGTTTGTTTATGCATTTTTAAAGCAAAATATGTTGTGACTAAATGTTCCAATTCACATGCTAAATCCCAAGTTAAATATTAGCAATTTTTAATTTTTCGTGTTTGTTATCTAAGAATTTCAAAGAATTATCCACTTGTTTTTGTTATTTTTTATGGTATGTACATTATATTTTTTTAAAACAATTCTTTGAAAGTTATTAAAAATGGATTTAAAAGTATGACGCCATCTATATGCTTTCAACAGAACTAACTATAAATTTTGTTGCACTTGCCCGGTAATCTTTGATATATAAATTCTTAATAAAATGTTATTTATTTTTATAACATATTTTGAAAAAATTATTTATTTTTGATGTAGTTATAATTATAGCATTTTTATTTTTTTACTTATATACAATTTTAATATCATATTTACTTTGTTAAAAACATTTTAAAATAATCGTCAATTTTACAAATAAAATTTTATTAATTTTTATTTTTGTATTATTGAAATGTTAATTTAGACAAAATGATATAGCAACAAATTAAATTTTTTTTGTTTATTGTGTTTTTATTTTTGACATTTGAAATCGGTAATGGTATATTTGAATGAGTATGAAATTAGTGTGAGTTAGAAAGTGAGAGAGAAAGAGAAGGAAAGGGAGAGAGAGAAACAGAGAGAGAGAGAGAGAGAGAGAGAGAGAGAGAGAGAGAGAGAATGAGAGAGAAACAGAAAAGAATATTGAAAAGGGTATGAAGCAATGAGCACTTTATTCGTCTCTACACTGCCATTACAAAGCACTGCTAGCATGAAAAATAGTAGTGGGCGCTATTTAGCTTGCTTCACTCACCCTCATTTTTGCTTACTCTCCCTTCCTTTCTCTCTCTATCTCTCCCTCTCTCCAATCTTCCCGATATGGCAGAAGCAAAAGAAGACAAGCAAACGTGGAATATATTACTCCCTGTGCAAGTGATTTTATTTACTGCGTAGTTATTTTGCCGAAACTTTCCATTTTACTGCAACTCAACATGGAATTTGATTTTTTGTTTAATATTCTTTGATTATTAAAGTTGGTCAATTAAAAAATTTTGCATTGTCAATTGTGATCATTTGAAATTGAGGATGCCTCGACGAAATCGCCCAAAGCATCGCAAGTACGCCTCGGTGCAAACCAACGATTTGGTTCAAGAGGACGAGTTGACGCAATCACCAAACAGTGAGCTGGTGGAACCATCCGAAAGCGAGTTGGCCAAATTGGCTGATCACGATCGAGCCATTGGGGCTGCTTTGCGCACTCTTCAAGAACTTGAACAATACGAACCTCGACAGTACTCGTATGAGGTAAGTCAAGTTTCAATCAACTGATTATATATTGCTAGTCCACTTTCCAAACTACTTGATGTGAAGTACTTTCTTGTGGTACATATTTACAAACTTAATTCATATCAATGTTAAAATTACTGTCAGGTTATAACCCAACATTGAGCACGTTTCTGGTTATAACTCAACAAGTCTCTGTTATAGACTTTCAATTTTAAAATGTAAGTTTATAAGCAGACATTTTGGAAAATCAATGCTTATAAGCTGATTTTTTAAAAATTGTAAATTAAATAAGCCAACTTTTTTTAAAATTGTCACCTTAAAAGCTAGTATTTTTGAAATTGTAAGGTTATAACCAGAAACGTGCTCTATGTCAAGTTACAACTAGACAGTATTTTTAACAGTGATATAGAAAAGTAATTATTTAATTAAATTAATTTTGCGACTTGGTTAAAGCGCTTTTATGAAAAAATGTTACAAAGTTTGTTTTTCACAATATAAACAAAATTATTTCTTAACAAATGCTAGAGCAGGAAACAATTTGAGATTTTAGTCCGAACACTAGACGGGTCATGTTTAGGTTTTGCTAAATAAGACATCTGTCTACTCAAACCTGAAACTTGTTTGCCCAAAATGTGAAACACTATTTTATACTATTTTCACACAGTGTGATGCACTTTCACTGTGTGCCACAGTGTGCCACACACATTGTATGTGCTAGCATGCAATGTTTACATGCCATCACTCAGTCCTGTGCAGTCACTGTGAGTAGTGTGCGTTTGCGGCGCAAGTTGTCTACGAAACCTTTTCTACTTTTCTTCACAATGAAGAAACAAACAGGAGACTTAAATAAACTTATTCAAACTTCAAGTAATCTGGTTCAACTGAAAAATCAAACTGCATATGTAAGTTTTCTTATGTTTTACCAAACGCGTTTACTAACGGGTAAAGTAATCTTTAAAATTAAAAATTTATTTGTTTTCAATTTCATTACTATTAACTTAGTAAATATGTGATTTTTCAAACGTAAATATATTATTTTAAGAGATTTGTTTTTTGATTTTGACGAATGACAAAATAAATTTCTTGAATCAGTTTATCTTATCCAATATTTAAATTTATTTTACAGGATTCGGATGATAGCGATTCATGCGTTGGCACCAAGAATTTTAGTCGTCCTCCTCGTACTTGTCCGGCCAAACCAGACTTGTCGTTGCGCAAAGCCAAGGAGGATGTTATGCGTTATTTGGAACGTCACGCCGAACAGATTTTCCTTCATAATGAAAGTCAAGGTAACTACATTTCAAAAACAGTTTAAGGACTTTGCATCATATTAATTTATTTTGTATAAAAATAAGTTAACATTTTAAACCAAATTGTTTTATAATGCAAACCGCAGCTTCTCAAGCCTAGGAAAAGTAGATATTAATTGTAGGCTAACTAACACAATTGTTTTTAATTTATTGATTGAATAATATATTAAATCATTTAAATTAAATTATTTAATTAAGTTATTTTTAAAAATATTGATTTTATTGAACTAATCTGTTTATTTTTATATAAAATATTTTCAAAAGATAAACAAATTCAACAACCTTCAACAAGCACTCAAGCGACATCAGTTAAGCCCGAGCAACCAAAAGTCCTTCTGTCCCAAACCGACCTGGATAAGATTTCGGAAAAAGTCAAGGAGGATATGCTTAAAATATGTGATCCCAATGTAGATCCAAGTGAATGGGATTTGACTAATTGTTACACCAGTGATCCTCGCATTATGGCTCTTGCTCAAGCATTGGCCGATGGTGAAAATTTGCCTCGGGTCAAATATGACCCCAATAATCCAGCTGAGTGTGTTAATCAAATGTTGGACATAGGAAACGAGCAGGTCATTCGAAAGATAAAAGAGATGCAGTTGGATTCTTCTGTGGTTGAATTGTTGTTACAACCGGAATTACCCGTGTCTGACAAAGATCAAGACCATGAAAACAATGAGGAATCAAGCAAGTCTCAAAACAAAAAGCATCACAACAAGAAGAGCAAAAAGAATAAAAAGAAGAAGAAAAGCAAACGACGCTAAATAATTTTATCATTCATCATCTTTGTCAGACACTTGGCATAACGTAAACACATTTATTCATTTTACGACAACAATTCAAATGCTTTGTTCTGAGTAAAAAAATAAAAAAACGATAAGTTACAAAAGTTATATAAACAAAACCTTATTGATGACAAACAAATGACAAACACATGTTATGTTCACAAAAAAACAAACATTACTACATTACTACATTACTTTACAAGATTTTGTTGTTAATTTTTGCATTTTAGTTAAATAACACCTGTACTAATATGCAAAATGTTTTAAAAGAAACTAGTAGATGGCGCATAAGTATTCTCATTTTAAAATTTGTTTTTAGATACACATTAAATAAACGTACACATTCAATTCACAATTATAAAAAATATAATTTTTTGTTTCGTTATATAGTTTGATATATATTCACCTCAAAAACCTATATTTTGATTTTTTTATAATTTAATTATTTCATTTTTATTTTTTATAATTTCATTATGAATTTTTATTTTATTATGTTGTATTCTCCTTAAAAATGGTTTATTGTGAACAAAAATTATGCTAATTATTGTTTTCAATTCCGGGTAAACTTATTTTTTCCTTTAATTGAAAGTTGACTAGCTTGTTTTTAAAGTTAAACTAATTATTTTTTCATTAGTTTATTCTTCGCTTTGGCAATTTGACACGCATTCTCCTAAACACACTATATTCATTTAACTATAGTTTAACTGTATTTCTAATTTCTGTCAAACTTATAATTAGACTCGTTTGTTTCAGAAAATAAAATTTTAATTTTAAAATGGTTGTCTTTACGTTGTTTTCCGTCAAATTTTTCATTTACGACTTTTTTGCACTGTAACAGTTACGCTACTTCTATCGTGCTTAGCCCATTCAAATCTTGCTTTCGTTGTTATGATTCGAATTTATTACCGATTCGAATCCTTAACCGACTCGAATCTAATCTTTTGTATTATGATTCAAATTTTATTCCAATTCAGTTCAAATTTTGTGCATAAATTATTGAATTCGGCTCTATTCAATTCAATTTTTTTGCATAACCCTTCGAATTATAATAACTCGAGTTTGACCTTGGCAGTTTTTCCCACGTTTTTTACAAAAGGCAGACTGTGCTTTAACGCCGGCATTTTTGTAAATACAAAATTGATGTCAATTATTTAACAATACACTGACAGACTGGCGTTTAAATATATTTGAAATAATTATTTTTTCAAAATATATTAAAGAACGAAAATATTTTTAAATAAATTTAAAAAAACAATAAAATTTTCAAATTAATTTTAAAAGTTTTTCAAATGTATTTAGAAATTGAC
>WURS02025416.1:0-11797 GCA_011762765.2 Rhinocypha anisoptera | reverse complement strand
AGAGTGTATGTGAATGTATGGTGGTGGCTCACCCCCTGCCACACGCCCTTATGGCGGTTTGCAGGGTATTATGTAGATGTAGACGAAATGATCTCCCTAGTACTAGGTGAGTTCCACCCACGGATGTGTAATCAAACCAACCTTATAATTAAAAATACAGACGGATGTATGAGGATCCCTAGTGCCGAAGTTATAACATGTTTTTAACGCTATTTTACGTAGATGAATTTTTCAAAATTAACCCAGTGTTATAATACAACATTTCTTTCCATAAATACCATGGAATTCCACAATGTATCGGCCGACACCATCGATTTCAACAACATTCAAATGAAAGGAATATTGATCATTGTAATGAATGACTATATTTTTTGAAAACGTGATCTCATCATGTACCATATAATATAGTGTACATATAATATTGTACATTTTATATGAAAATTCAAGAAATGGTATAGCACATACTACATATAACACGATACAATCGAGGACAGTTTTCATTCAACATTAGTTATTGTTTTTGCTATTTTTTTACCCACGCGTGTGGATAGTGTCTTTCAGCTTAGTTGTTTTGTTCTCCTTATTTTGAATAGAATGAATCTCTCGTGCTGGGTGTCTGAATTGGAGTTCCTTCTTCCCTTCAGTGGAAGAATGGGTACTTGTATCTTGCTACGAAGGCCTTCTTGTTCACAGCAAATTCGGCCATCTCCTTTGTTTCCGCTTTGCACTCTTCCTTTAAATTCTTCGGGAGATAAGGTTTAACAGCCTCGATGAAATATTGGAGGCGACAGTACTCGCTTCCTCCGCATCCGGGCATTATCAATGGGTAAGGGACCGAGCTTGGTCCAGGTCGGTACATCAGCTGTTAGAAAGATGAATAGGACAAATGGAATTTTCATATTTATTCTTTTAAAACTTTCTTTGCCAAGCAAAGTAAATTGAGTAGAAAATGCAACAGTTTCTTCTAAGAATTAAATTCCGATTAACGGGAGTAATTTCAGGGAAATATGATCTTGTAAAAAAGATGAAAATTTCACGGAATACTTTTTTGAACTTCTCTCGGATAAATTTTATAATGTATTATGATAAAGTTTTGACCGATTTGAAAAAAATGGTTCCAAATAGAGAAAAAATCAGTTATGGCGCCTTAATTTTGCTGAGAAAGTCATTGGACATAGTCGTATTATTTATTTAATATCAACCTCCTACAAACAGCACTAATAGACCATTTACAGTGTGCACTATAACAGTTTTTTAATAACGAAACACACACAACCATGCCCTAGGTGGAGATTGAAAAATCCACCTAGTCAAGATTCGAACCCGCGATCCCCGGGTCGGCAGACGAGGACGTAACCCCGCCGCCACCGAGGCCGATTTGCTATTCAAACATCATATTCCACTCGGTGTTTGCAGCTGAAAGGGAGTGCTGGAATCCTAGTCCCAGAAAATACCCGTCGCTACTGTTAGATGGCGAGAGTTCCCGGAATGTGGTGAATCTCTGTAATTGGAACGATAAGTGAATGGTTTCATGCCCGGGAAATGTATACTCACTCTCACGAAATACCGTTTCCTTGGTGTTTCGTAAAGTTCGAATATCACAGCTGACGTATACCTCGGTGGTTCTTTTGGCGGTAGTCCGATTGTAGTCAAAATGGTGAACAAGTTGGTGTCGTGCGCTGAGTAAGCATAAAGTTTCACCTTGTCCAAACCCAAAATTTTATTCTTTATTGTGTTCAGTATTGCTTTCAGAGTCGGACCTTGATCGAAAGAAGAAGACATGCATTCATATGTTTCATGCAATTAAAGTAAATCTCCTACCTTAATTCCTAACTTTTATGAAAACTCTCTAAGAATTAGATGAGACACTATTCTTTTGCAAAAGTGGCTAATTTCATTACGCACTTATATAGACTCATTTTCAGATGCTCCTGAAGAATGACCTTGTTAGATTACTATAACTCTTATTGCACTTACCTGCTGTAAGTCGTTTCAGCTCATCCGTCCAGGCTTGGTGCTTTAAGAATTCTTGAAAGTAAGATTTTAGTGGTTCAGGATAGATTGGCTCCATCCATTTCGGAATTCTGCCTTTTTGGGTTTTCTGATACAGAAAATATCGGGTGAATAGGCTAGAGTATATATTACTCGGCCAATACGATTTTTCACGTATTTTTGTTTCACTAAAGTACTAAAGAGTTTGCTTAAGTTTATAATTTGGCACAGCTCAGTATTGCCTAAATGTGTTTATAATGTATTTAAGTCATCCAAAATATGTTTAAAAATCAATTTATTTATTTATTTGGTATAAAATTAATTATTATGTTAAAACTTTTTAGTAGTAGAATTAAAGTAACTAACATTCATCATATAGGGAAGAAATAATACTGGAATTTTCTCATAATTTTCTTAATACCACGTAATGTGCTTATAACACTTGGGTATGAAATGCTTCAAATACTAGCAATTGCCAGCCTTTTTCTCCATCCCAACAAATCCAACCTTTTTCAGAAATAAAATTGTTAATAGATCTTTTGTCTCTTTTGAGTATGGCTGATTCAAACGAGTGTAATTCTATATAAGGTCAATGACAGATCAACCCTAATAGTTTAGCTAGGTGACATACCTCTACGAAAGCCGTGTCGTATAGCCAATATATTCTTAGAGGTTCCTTCACAATTCCGTATCCAGAATATTTATCAGCATACGCAAATAATTCCGGCTTTTCTTTCTGAAGTTCCTTGAATCTCTCTTCTCTTAATTTCAGCAGCTTTTCTGTCATTTTGGGGCAGTACTGGCCGAAGACCTTCCAGAAAAGAACGTATCATGTATATATACATATGTATATGTATATATATACAGCAGATCCCTTTCACCTTCGCCTCGAAGAAGATGGGTAGAGCCATTGAAATTATTGGACCCAGTTACTCGTGAGTGTTATTATTTTCTGTTTTTCGTCGCCACCCCTGTGGCTGTGTTATATATATATATATATATGTATTAGAAAAATACGCCATAGGCGGTAAATATAAAATGGGATAGGAATTTGGAAAGATTTCTTTCCAAATTCCTATCCCATTTTATATATATATATATACATATACAACATTTAAATGATAGTAAATTAGAAAAGGGATAGTAACATATAAAAGGATGGACACAAAATGTGGTAGAAAATATTGATGAAAACTGACAAATTCTTATGAGAAAAAAGTTTTGTTCTCAACCGGGACTCGAACCCGGACTTTCCAGTTGCCGGTCAGGCGTGATAATCACGCCTGACCGGCAACAAGAGGGTGCTTAACACACCTGATGAAGACAAAACATTTTTCACATATGAATTTTTCGGTTTACATCAATATTATCTACCACATTTTGTGTTCGTCCTTTTATATGTTCCTATCCCTTTCCTAATTTACTATCATTTGAATGTTGTATTTTAGCCATATGGCCATTATTTATGCATGAATGAGTATGTATATATATTTATTTATGTATTCCTATAATTCTTCAACCTTAGAAACCTTAGAAAAGCTTCTTCAGTTGTAATACGGCCAATTCATCGATGATAAAATATAAGAAGGTGACGTGTGGCAGAAAATAGAGCTTTAGAAATAGTGGGAATGTGATGCCAAAGAATACAATTGAGAAGTTGATGAATTGGATGAATTACAAATGAAAAAGCAATTTGATGGTAGGGTCGAAGAAGCACTACGCCTACTCAAAAAATGGGGATATTAAACGTTCCACGGTATGATAGTCTATTTGGATACAGCATTAGAGATAATCTGAATGGAAAGAACTGGATGGGTAGACCTGCATAGTGATCTAAATGTTCAAATCGAGAGCTGGAAAACTGTATACTTAGAAACTCTGAAGGAACGAAATGAACGGAAGACGACAGGATAGCTATGAAATAATTCTCATAATGAGAAGGTCTGCTGCGAAGTAATTCTTAAAATGGAGAACCCATGATGATTACGGCGAAGGCGGATCATGCAGGAACAATCATAGACATGGGAGGGACTTATGAGAAACGGCGGGTAGAAACCTCAGAGAAAGAATAAAAGTAGAGATGGAACGTATAATCATTGATTAAAACACGGAATTAATTAACACAAAAGTATTGCGAATTGTCAGGGGAAATGGAGGATAATGGAAGAAAAAACAAGACGATATATACTAATTAGAAACCTCCTGAGACGCAATGGTAAGTACCTCTGAAGAAACTATTGAATGGAACGATTGTAGAGCTAGACCAATGATGACTTTTGAGAAATAGATTTTGGAAAACGTTGAAGAAAAGGATGCAGTGCGAAGGTACGAAGACAGATGCAGGTTACAATTTAGATCGGAGACCTGCCGGAAATCTAACTCCTGGTCAGAAAACTCCGTCATCGTAAGCTACGACAGTAATGATTAATAAGTGAGATAATTCTTGGATTTAAAAATGAAATAATACCCCCCCTGCAAAAAACTGTTAGTTTTTAAATTTAAGTGGTGAACCTCATAGTATAGACAGTGTTTTAAAATTTCTTTAGTATGCTAAATTTTTCTTCTCTCAGATCTTGAAACCTATTGAATCTCTCCGAAATTTAACCCTTGTTAGTAGAAGTTATAAAGGTGTGTAAATGCCCTTTAGTCGTTGGTGTACCCCTCACCGTTAATGATTACCATTAGTTTTAAAATGCTATGCTAAAATTTGGTCTTGAGATCTTCGCAGATCTTTCAAAAGAAACGAGTGATTCACATGTATACTTTGCCCGTACGCAACCTTCTCTTTACCTCGTCGTAGTCGTTTCCCTCGATGTTCCGCGTCGGCACCGGATTCCATCTCAAGCCCTCGGTCAAAGCGTTCTTCGAAGATGGTCTGTACAGTCCAGCATTGTTCGACATGGCACTCATTATTGTCCTGTCGAGGTCCGTACTCACAACCTTATAGTCACGGGTGTGGTATTGCCGAGGGAGGAGCTTCAGGCCATCAGGCCCATAGCGCTCCATGGTCCACTTTCCGAATTCGTAATGCTGTTTCATGCCCGTCTGAAAAGTAAAAAATGGCATATATCACATGTTTCGTGACATGTGAATGTGACGTGACATATCACATGAACGTGTTCAGGTGTCACTGAAGTCATTTAAAATTCAGGCGTTAACAGGGATAGTTTTTAGGGACTAGCTTTTATGCAAGCTATGGGAATTTTATGATGCATGGGAACAGCAATTAGTGCTTTAATTTATAGCAAATGGCTAAAATTGGTGCACAGTCCATTTTATACTGTATAATTGATTGAAAGAAGGGCTTCACACACTTTGGATGCGATTCCAGTGGATAACTACATGATTCATCGCGGTAGCTTTTGTTTTGTAGTGCATATTATTTAAAACGATGTTTCATAAGCTTTGTCATTGTTCGTCTCAGTAAATTGTCATTCACTTTATTTAAGGACAAATTACTAATTGTTCTGTGAAAAAACTGCTCTTGTAGACCTTTTGCTTACCAGAGTCAGCTGACCAAAGCCTTCCTTCCAGTTTGATTCATTGTAGAATTCACTCTTGGGGTACTCGGAGATAGGGTTCCTATCTCCGTGCCGATAAACCTGTAAAGCATGAATTTATGTTTAAAACATATGAATGAATGATTGGACCCGCCATGCACAGCGAAAATAAGTGATCATGGAAATTCTGTGTATAAGCAAAAGTGTTTGTAAATAAGATCAATGTTGATTTTTTTATTCTTACAAATCATCGGGACCTTAAATGTAGAATAGATTCAAGTGCTCGGGATGACAATGTTGATTCAATGCACTCAACTTCTATAGATGAATTTTCTGAGACTCCCGTGATACTACGAAAAACCTCGTTCATATTATGCTACTAGTTTTTCTACATCTATAGTCTGATTTTTAAGAAAAATAATTGGTATTGAATATATTACGTTAAAGCACAATCAGTAAATATCAGTCCCTTTAATTTTGACAGATGGTGCCTCGTTTATAAGTTAATGCTGTATCAATGGCCTTCATGCATACCATGTTGACTTGAATGATTCGGCTGCCTGAAGGCAAATCACTGCAATGCGGGTGGCAGGCCTCGATAAGGGGCCCCCAGGACAGTGATGCGAGGAGGGTCACGAGAAGAGACACATCCTTCGCCATACTTCACAATCCAGTGATCCTCGTGGAACAAATGCAAACAAACAAGGAAGGCAGATCACCTTTCCCGTCAGGAATAGGGATTAGGTATGTCGGACTTTTATATTTGTTCCATCCATAGGTTGACTGGTGGGACTGCCACTGTCTTCTTATGAAGCGTCGCTAGTGATCATTGCCCCCTCCATGTTTTGCCAAGGGACACGTCTCCTCTAATATTTTATCTCTAATTCCTTTAGCGAATGTGACGTTATGTGACTTTAGCGTTTTTCTCTTCTTTGCTCTTACCTGCTCTATCTCCTTCGCCTATGTGTGTTGTTAGTCACATTTCTGCCTTACGTCTCCTATAGATAACGGGGGAAAATATTTGTTATTACAAGTAAAGAGACATTTTTTTGAGAATTTTATTTTCTGGAAAATTTTCTGTTACACATTTGCACCTACTAGAGAAGAATTGTTGCAGAGAGTTTAGGATGGCATTAAGAGTTTGATTAGGGTAATAAATAATCTTCGTTAAGTGTAACTCACGCTGCTATTCCTTTTTAGAGGCATTTCTTTATCTAAGGGGTTCCGTTGGGGAACTATAAAATTCCGAATAATGTATACTTATCTTTGAATAAATTTATTATCCAAATATATTTTATTGAGAACACATATTATTTTTATCTAAAAGAAATTCGTTAAATGATCAATCATTTATTTTTTACCAATTATTGACATATATCATTAAATTATTTCTATGGAATGGCATTTTAACTTTCTCTTATTACCAATGACAACTATTGAGTTGTAATAAACTTTATAAGATTATTATGTAACACCTATGACTATAATTACTTTATGTATTTAACTAATATTTTTCTCACAGATAGCGAAATAATGTAGTATAAACGTGGTGGACAACAGTTATTCAATGGTGCTTAAGTTTATAAAATGAAAATATAACATATGATTTCGCCTCACCTGTTTCTATTATGGTGTCCGTAGGTCCACAATAGTAGATGATAGTAGAGAAGGCACTCCAAATGGTCAGCAAGAACGGCGTGTAGATGGAGTTCATTCGATAACCGAATTGCGTATGGTAATCTGTTCATTTGAAAACCGAATCGCCTGCTTGAAGTCCTCGTAGGCTTCATGGAATCACGGAAATATAAAATCTTCCTTTTGTGAAAAACTGGCATTTCCTTTTTTAAGGTAGATAATTAACGAATTATTTTTCTATTCATCGGTTCACAAAAGACCCATTGTTGGGTCTTTCTTGTTTACCTTAACGCTGGACTTGATATGAGAGGCAATTTTACCACCGAATGGTCACTCTCTGGGAGTTTAGAATTATTCTTAAGGACTGAATGACAACTCTATACCTTTTTCATGTTCAATTTGAAAACTCTGACTTGATGCATATGATTTAGCAAATTCAGATAGTAAAATGATTACGGAGAAAGGCTTTTCGTAAATTAATAGTGTCCAAGTATAAGATTATTCATATTTTTGACATGGTTGTTGCGTGATAAACTTTGCGGAGCATATAATTTTACATATTTCTTAAGAAGATAATAATGAAACTAAGTAAGTATATAATAATAATAAACGCCTAAACATACAAAAAGGCGGGTACGTGTTTGGTGAGGATGTGTGAAAGATGCTGACTGAAAAAAGTACAGTCCCTAACGGGGAATCGAATCAGGGGTACATCTCCAGGCATCAAGTTCAGCTATATCCAACCAGTAAATAAGAATTTCTATTCTTATTGATAACTAATGATATTCAAGCATTTCAATTCATTGAAAATTGTGGAATTATAATGCTTAATTAAGGAATGAGGGCAGCTGAAGAAGTGTGAAGAATAGGTGGACGCTCTATATAGAGTTTACTTTTATATTTTCTTTATGACACTTTATTTTTGACATATTCATACGGTTATTATTTTAGAGCTTTTAGTGGTAATATTTTATGTACATTAAGTAATATATAAATCCAATTCCTTTGAAAAATCAATAGATAGATACCATTAAATAAATATAAGCTATTTAGGCTTAAGGTAAATAATTGTAAATTAATCTACCGAGTGGCCAATTGGTAAGTCTCCGAAGAGTTAGCGAAAAGAAAATCTTAAACTTAAAATTTTATTTTGTAAGCTATAATACGATATAAACTACATGCTAGTAGTATGTTAACCCAAGGAAGAAAGAAACTAATAAGAAGCATATTGAGTAATGGCAGTTCCGTCAAAACTGTTTTTGAAGGTACCCCAGTAAGATTGACGTTGAACATGAGAAATTGATCATGGAGAGTGTTAGTTGTGAATTGCGAAAGTATGAGGAGGTTGGCAGAATACGGGGAAGCTTGGAGAGCTGATACAAACCAACGATTTGATTGACAACTTAGTATGTTGATGATATCTTTACGACTATAATTCAACACCACTGCTATTTATTTTAATAAAGCGCGTTTACTTTTTAGATTTAAGGTTAGTGTTCGACAGAGTAGAGCGACCAAGAATGATTGCATTTTTGCAAAAAATGTACGTGGTTTATAAAGATATTGCGTCTTATCCTATTATTTATTCAGTATTCGAGAATAATTTTGTCGAAAAGGTTGGGAATATATGAGGCCAATACAGCGTAGATTGAAACAGATAGAAGACTTAATAGTTAGTCTTCGAGGAAATTGACTTAGTACCAGGGACATTAAAAATGAATTAGCAAAGGAAATAAAAGAAAAAAGTGTATGAGTAAAAAGTGAAAAGTGCAAAAAGGCACTTATAAACTAGTTTAATTTTTTCATTAGCTTTTTTTTTTACAGCTTTGGCCATTTAAAACATCCTGCACGCCATGCGTCTCTGTGTTGGGTGTCTCTCCCCCTCAAGACGATTCTCTGCGGGGAGTATTCATTCCTTTGAGAGCGAAGAGAGGGGACTCATTCCTATTGCTACGAAAAAATTTCCGTCATATTCATTCAGTACTTTTTTGTGTACATCAATATGTTTTTCGCCTTCGCTATTTTAAAGTCTTTTCTTCCACGCAGTCTTTCTCTGGAGCACGTCTGTAAGGGCTCCGCTTTGTTTTTTGTATATGAGTTGATTTAAAATATACCACTTATTACGAATTAAACTGTACTTTCGTCTATCATACCAAATTTTAAGTTGATTTTTGAGGTGTATCAAGAACTAGTCGAGAAGAAATTCTCGATGGAATTATAAAAAAAGTTGGAGGATGAAAGACGCTAACGATTTCCACTCTTGCCAAAAATGATTCATTCATTCAATGACCCTTCATTTATTAATAACATAACTGAATTTACATTTAGTTATCATGGAGATTTTAGCAAAGTCTTATGTCATAATAAGGTACAAAAATAGGGTAAAACAAAGAAAAACACATAGAATAAATTTAGGTACGGTTTCACATTTCACACTACTTGTTCAATTGCGTTTTCTTAGTTAGTTTCGGAAATATGTATTTCTTGACATGGACGAACGATAAACTAGGTAAAGATGAATTCAGGTTTGTTAAACGTTGGGAATATATGGAACCATGGTAATGTAGATATAAATCCAAAGAGAGATGAAATTAAACCAATGTTAATAATTTTTTGTGGGTTTCGAGAAGGTGGTCAATAGAGCAAAGCGTTAAATTCAGTTAAAGCATTGCGGAATATTATAGTGCATTGGAGAGAAGCTTTAAAAAACTCGAAACATATACACATGGCTGTTGCTGTAAATGAATGTTTTGAAGCCAATGGAAGAATCGGTATATCATGTATAAACTAATAGCAGAGCGGGGGGTGAGATGAATATTATTTTTAACGAATACGTAGATAAGAGATTATTGTATATGAAAATATAGTAAATATGGAGATTAATATTGATTTGTTGACAGCTTTGTTAGCCGAAGGGGTAAGGAATTTAGCCTCGAAGAAGAATTTTTGCTCTTGCATAAAGATAAAAATGTTAGTGAAAAACAGACAAAAATAAAATAATCATTAAAATATTTGGGAATGAGTGATAAGTTAATACCAGTAGAAAACCCATCTTAGAATGCTCTTGTAATTTATTGTATATTGTAAGAATTTAAGTAAGGTATTATGATATTTTATCTAGGCCAAAATTTGCTGCAGGATTACTCTTCTAATATTAATTTTTTATTCATGAAAAATCCTTAAGGGACTTGGCTTTTTCATAAGCGACAACATAATGTCCCTGGATAAAACCTTTTTAAAAAAGAAGAAAGCGTAGCTTGGCATGCCTTTGTGTTTCATGCTGTGAGAATAGATTGGAATTAAGGCAGGAGCGCCACATGCGGTGCATGGCGGAACTATTTATTCAAGTTCGGAAGAGGGAATTTTAATTTAGAGTATAAGGCAAATTTTGATATATTCGTAAATGATGTTCAAGAGATGCGGAATGGGATGGAGAAGTTTGTATTTGAGGACCTATGAAAAAGTAGAAATTTTAATGGAAGTATTGCGACCTTTGTTGCGACTGAAAGTTGGATATTAATCATGGGGCGTAGTGGGAGGAAAACAGTAAGCAGTTTAGAAAAAATATGGAGGTAGAATTCATATGGAACTAAAATGGGGTAAAACCCTGGTGAAGAGCCGTAATTTAAGGGTTTCATCAAAAATCATCGTAGAGAATTAGATCGTAGGTTACCCAAGAAATACGTTTAAAAAATATTTTTGTTAAGAGCAGATTGAGGTAAAAAGTTGCCAGGCCCCAAGCATCGATGTAATTTAATTTTACTTGATGCAATTAAAAAGAGGCATATTTTTCTTTTTTCGTTATATTAGGGATTAGTTAAAAGAAGGAATTATTTTAGTTTCAATCTTACTCCCAAGTAAGACCTTGTATTATCATATATCTTTACTGAAGAATTTTTTTCTCACCAAGAACTGTTTTTAGGTGTTAAATTCTTAATAATTAAATAATTTTGTTAGGAATTTTTAAGGTGAATTACGAGTAATTGTCAAAATTAATTTCGAAGTTTTCGTCTTTCGATAAAGAAATAAAATTTAAATAAAATATTATGATTTTTAAAATTTATCTTTGTTTAAATGTATAATGTAATCTTTGTTTAAAGTTGAAATTGTTATTTGTAGGCCAGATATTTTTATTTTTAACGAAATCACAGTACTATATTACATTTAAGTTGGAACCACCGTTGGATGCAAAGTTTTAGGAGTTTCATAGATATGCCTCGGATATGCCTAGTTTCATAGAGTGCCTCAGAATTTTTTCAAGTCCTAAAAATTTTGCTATACTCTAAATCCTTCTATGATAAACATATTTTATACATTTTTCTTGCTACCACATTATACTTATTTTTTTCTCCTCTTAAAATCTTAGAGGACTCTCTTCCTTGTATCACATCCTTCGAATTTCCTTCCAGATACTTCTTTCCGAGTTATATATATATATAGTTCAGGAGAACTCAGACGAGCAGCAGCAACGAATACACGCACACACTTATAGAAATTCACACATAGAAACAAGGAAAAAGATAGACTTACATAACTGAGAAATATTTCGGGGCTTCCTTGCCCCTTCGTCAGTCTGAGAGAACTCTGAGTTTAGGGTGTTCCCGAAATCTTTCTCCGTTATGTGAGTCATTCTTTTTACTTGTATCTGTGTGTAAATGTGTATAATTGTG
>WURS02025406.1:0-11797 GCA_011762765.2 Rhinocypha anisoptera | reverse complement strand
CAGACATTCGACGGATCCCCCTTCCTGGCCGCCACTCCCCTTCCTCTACGCGTCACGTCTCCTCTCATTTAACTTCCCTATCTCGCATCAAACTTACTCCAGGCCTCCTCCGACGCACACGCCGCCAACACACCCACTCTTCTCCTCAATTTCCCTTTCTTCATTTCCTCTCTCATCTTTCCATCCTCCTCGCTTCCTCCGCACGAGCTCATCCTTACACACACACACACACACATTATCGCCTCCCTCCCCCCACCCACCCACCCACACTCATCCATTTTCCAAAGTCAGATCTCCTCCCTCTCCGTAGTACGCACTTAAAACCCCGGAAAAGGGTTGACGGGAATTGAATTATTTCGCGGAATATGCACCAAAATTTCGACATTTGCTTGCTCAAGCGGATCGTAAACTTGTTACAAAACGCCCATAAATAGTGCGTGGAATAATTCCATCGCCTGCGAAATCCTCCGGACGAATTATCACGGAGGTGACGTATACGTTCTAAAAACCCTATACGTCATCTATCCAAACGGTCGTTTAAAATGCACTACTTATTGAAAGTTACGTTAGTGGGGCAGGAGATAGATTTGTCGTTAAATCTTTGTAAATATTTGTATCAGAACATTGTCAATATGAGAATTTTCGACTTACGAGCAATAGGTATCCAGTTGAGAATGCGACAAATCAGAGACGGGTGTTCGAAATTTCAAATTATGAACTAAATGTTTTAACCAATTACATTAATTTTAGCTATTTTATAGAATCATATCATTTCATCAAATGCAAGCATCATATTTTTGCCGATTGATGAAGGGAGATCAAGAATCAAATGTCTCTTCCTCTCCATCCTTTACTCCTTTAGGTCACTATTATTTCTTTCCTCCCGAAAAACTGTCTCTCCTTTTGGAAAACAAAATCGTAAAAACTGTATAACATATTATAACTAAAAAGGAAATACCCTTAGCTTTTTCGCATAAAGACAATCTTTCAATATAAGCTATACTTTTCGCAAATGTGAAAGTAAATTTCTACGATCAAAAGAGAAAAACAGAACTTTTATCACTAATTTCGGAATGTCATCGAAACCGAATATCATCGAATACTACTTACGGAAACTCATACTTCTCATCCTAGCTTAGATTCTACCACACTGCCAGTATGTTAAAAGCAAAACGCTGCAGCGAGAATAATAGTGGATGCGTTGAAATAACCAATCGATTTCCTAGAAGTTTGTGATCTATCTTCCGCTCAGCAATTTGAGATTTTAAATCAAGCATCTTCCTTTTCCCAAGTCACTTATATTCATTTATATGCTGATTATTAATTTTACCATTAATTATAAAATACATTTTCAAGTACTGGAAATAATATGACAAGCTGTAATACCTCTGGAATTTCCAAATTTTTGCCAATATAAAACATTTTTCTCTGGAGAAAAAATACCTAAACTCAATCCGAAGAAGTTGATCTAATTTTTAAACAACCCCGAGCTATTAAAGGAAAACGTCCCGTTCGATTCTAAAACTTTTTCCAGAATACACGGGAGGAAATTTTCCAAAAACATTATCTCCCGGGAGCAAAAAAACGCTTAGTCCCTACCAAAGGATTTCTCTATATTACGAAATATTAAAAATGAGATTAAAAAATGCCTTCATCACAATTTTCTTGGAAAACTAAAATTTAGCTTCTTTCCTTAATTTGAATATGCCCAATAAAATTAGTAGGAAATGAAAAATTCTTAAAATAGCCAACAAGTAAAGTAAAAGCCAGAAATCAACTTATGAAAATATTTATATGTACCTAAATTAACTTATTAGATACTGGATTACTGAAATTTTGGATTATTTATATGCATTTAATGTAGCAACATTATCATTTTTTGCATCACTAGTAATTAAAAATGCTATGGCAGGCAGTAATGCAATCGCGGCACAAAGTATACGTCCACTTCTAATTCATTTGTACTAAAAAGAGATACCCCCTATATGATTATCAATTACTAGCTGCTTTGCAGATTCGTCCACAAATCCATAGTTAATAAGCACCCTCCATTATCATTGTCATTCATATCATTTTGGCAAAATGGCTAGCCTAAAAACTATTGTGAACCCCTGCTCAGAAGAGACCCTTGTTTCATAAATGCAAACCTACTCTGATATCAAAGTACAATTTACGGACGAAATTTCTTTCTAACCTCCTTTTAAATTATAAGCAGTGCAGGCATTGAAGATACATTATAGGACACTTCGTACTTGACCTCTGAACTGTATTTCTTGTAGATACCAGCTGTTCCCAAATGGCGCGTTTCGTTTAATTACGGGATGAATGCCCATTTATGGAACAATTTATGAGCTTTAAACTCTCAAATTTAAATGGGGAATCTGGGTAATTACCTCGAAAACCGATTCGGATATTATTCAATATGAAGCAGCTGTCTCTTCTGCTAAAAAGAGTCAATAATTCTTAACTCAAGCATAATTGTTGGCTACACATTTCACTAGACCAGCGTTTGATTCCTTTTTCCCCTACACGGTCCGAGTAATGGAAAGCGAGTCAAACAATTATCACGAAGAGTAATGGCGTTAATATGTCCAAGCGAAGTAATAGGTTTCCTTGATAAATGAAATTAGAATACATATACCCCATATTGAACTTCCTCCAACTGTACTTTACAAAATCAATCAATTAAAAAACTGTAACGTAAAAAGGTAATTAAAATCTAAATAAATCAAATTAAATTTTCCATTTTGAATATTTAAAAATTGAACGATATAGTCATTTATTTCTACTAATTAACTAAATTCAGCAGCAAAAACGGCATTTAATTTCAATTTATTCAGCGCAATAATTGATTTGAATATAAAATCTCGGTGCAAAATTGGAATATTAGGATAAATGTTTGGTATGGTGGCAGAATATTTATAAAGCTATTTACAATACTATATGATATATTTTAATTAAGCTGGGGAGGAATTAGTGGTATGAAAGGTATTAGTATTGATATGTATTGAAATTCTAATAATATGCGACAACTGCTTCACAGTTGTCTGACCAATTAGACAAACGCTGAACTTAGGAATTCGAATAACATGAAATTCACGAGAATCACCGACATGAAATGGATTACACTGAAAATGCAAATCTTATTCTGATTTCGGTAAATAGACGGTAGGAATTTTAACTCAGTATGCTAACTTAAATTAACACCCTTGATATGATTTCCTCTTCATTATTTAACTTTTGAATCAGATAAAAACATTGCCAACTGCTGAACGTAATTTTTTTTTGGAAATGGAGTTAAAATAGGAATGGTCAATGGCCGTGTTAATAGCAAAGTATCATTCAACAGCAACCCCTATATTATTACGAACAAAATATGTGCTTTTCAATGGCTTCCTTCTATTCCCTCGTAAACGTTTGCCTAAGAGAGCAAGATATTGAAAAATTTGTTAATTTTAAGGAAAATTAAGTTTCTTGGCTCTTAAACCTATCTTGTTACGATATTAATGGATAAACGGAAATAAATTTCCACTGAATTATATTTATATTCCCTGTTTATTCATTTTCAATGGGCTCCACTTCTCTGAATTCTCAAACCACTCAATCGTAAGCTATCTCTCTCCCTTGTGTATAGACATATTCTTTTGACCTTAGCTTCCTAAGGCAGAGGGATCTCCAGCCAATTTTATAAATTCCTTCGGAAATTATTTTGAATATTCCTGTGCGTCAGTCATGGTGATATTCCTGGGTGATCTAGAAACAATCGCCGAAGTCACAATACAGTATAAATTCAGAATAGCTGTCATCATTTGCGTCCAGGTGCGACAGTAGGGCAGATACCTAGAGGAAAGACAAGATGCTTCCGTAAGTCAACATTTCCACCTAAAGCCGTTGGAGTTCTTGTTTGGGAAAAGAGCGCAATATCTGGTCGTGCATGTCACATATTTTTTTCTGTCTGGTATTACTCATTAAAAACCCTATCCTTCTATCCAACTAACTACATCTTTCAGTAACCAAAGCGTTGATAAAACCTTATTGATTAATATTCTTCTAAGAAATTATTTTGTATTATAAAGCACCAGAGAGAGGTAGTTCTGGTGAATAAAAATATTAAAATAACTCTGAATTTCATCGAAAAATGTACAAGAAGATACGTGGTCATTTCATTTCCATTGCAAGTTACTCGCTTAATTTAAATATTATTGAAAAATTTACGACCATCTAACACTTTTACGGAAATAATAGCTCGAATGGCCAACCGTTGGAAGCGAATAAGGACAAACGAAAATACCTGTCGAAGTAATATTCAGACATTGAGATAATGTATTTTAGAGATAATTTATGTGTCGTTTTTCGGTAAATAATTTAAATATATAGGATAATATAGATTTAGAAGCTTCGTTATACACGTCATTATTAAAAAAACCCTCTAATTAAGCAGGTTGAGAGATTTGGCTAAAGGATAAAACATGTGAATTAGTTCATGGGGAAAACTAATTTGACGAAATGAAGACTTGAAGTGAGATAGCAAGATACAAGCCGCCGCTATTTTCGTAGTTATCGAGTGGCCCTAGATTTTGGAGCGGTTCATTAATTGAAAAATCTGGAGTCGCAATGATGCTACGAATACACACTCTCCACCATTATAGTTCGTTTGCGAACAGTTCTTCAAAGTCGGAATGCTTTGTTCACTTGATGGATTTCGAGAGGCGACCTGCGGGTTGAAGGTTAAGAATAATTAATGAAAACATTTTACAATACGGCTGCAGCCAGGAGGGACAGACGTGTCCAGGAAACCCGCTCCAAAGTAAGGAGTCTCTGAATTTGGAATGATTGAAAATGGGAAGGAAAGAGGTTTGTTCATTACTCACCTAGCTACTTTATAACTCAAACCTTAATAAAATTGTATATATACACATGAGGGGACAATAGCAGATGTGATTTAAGGTCAACTCCAATTCACTTCACATGAAGCTTTAGTTAGTAGGAGAAAGTATTTCAGTCACTTAAAAACGTAATACGGAAGAGGCTTGATAAACCTTGACAAATTAAAACGAAGTTAATGATCTTCTCTGGTTAGGGGAAAGGTAAAAAACATTATAAACTTAAAAAACATAAAACTAAAAAATAATAAGGGTATATTCAGAAATAGAATCGCTAAAAGCTTATTGAGTAGGAGCGGAAGAGGATTAAAGGAGTGAAGTGGAGGAGCGGAATGTCCAACCAGATGACGAATTTACTAAGATAAAAAAATAAGGTAGGAAGAATCTTTGATTTTTGGATAGGAAGGATTCCGAAAACTCCAAAAGTCTTTCGTCTGAAAGGTAAGATGAAAAAAATATGACAAAAATAAGCGAACATCGCTCAAATAAAAGTTTGTCTCTGTTGTTCCCGGATGCATTTCGAAAGTTTTTGAGCAAACAAATTTCAGCGGTGCTTTAGCCCCTGTTCTCTTTGCGGCATTGCAACTTTTTATTTAAGAAATATTTCTACATTTGATGCTCAACTTTTGGACTTCGGTACTACGCTAGAAGGAAATGGTAATAACTTTTGAAAGTATTCCAATATTTGTCGGTAGGGTTTTAATGGACGCAAGTAATTTTTTCCTCAAGGTGTTGTCTCAAGTCTAGTTTAGCTACTAAGCTCTTCAGACTGGGAGGAGGAGTGTAAAAAGATAGGAATGGAAGGGTAGGTCAGAAAAAATTTGAAACTCGGGAATACTTCCAAAAATATCATTTTATCCTGCCTGAAGATAAAAAAATAGCGGTGCATTACTTCTACCTGTTTTGTTATTTTGTCCAAAATATTTGCTCGTCTTCTATCCTTGACGCTGCTACGCAGTATTCTATCTTATATCACCAATTTCAACACATCATTCATTGATTTTTCATGTTCATTTGATTTTACCAAAAACCTTCCACCGTTTTCCTGAAAAAGCCAAGTAGCACCGCACTATCGTTAAGGACCAATGTCCGGCACCGTTAATTCTTCGACTCCATTTGAAAATTTTCAATAACATTTTCCTTACCTTTCCTTTTATTTCATTATTTTCCTTACCCCTTCATTCTCTCTCTCTTTTCTCTGTCATTAACTTTGTTCTCTTCCCACTATATGAACGAAAATATAGAAAATGACGAATTGGAAAAAAACATGAAAGGGCGAACAAGAATAATAGAGGAGTATATTGAAAAATGACAATGCCAAAGAAGAAAAAGGCAAACTTATTCCTAAACTTATGATGCGTAGATGATTAATACGAAGAATTTACATTATCCGTCAAACCGATAAAATATTTAAGTGTTTTTTTTATTTTAGTCCTTTAACTATAGATAATCCATACTGTATGTAATACCCAATCATATCTATCATAACTTTGGAGTATGTATAATTATATTTTAGCACGGGAATCGATCCACAGGAATAAACTTCAATTTCTTACTTATTAAACTTTCTTACTTAATAATTTTTAACAAATATACTACAATAATTATAATTTTATATATTATAACATATAAATCGAAATAATTTACAAACATTCAAATTTACTTAAAACTGCTGTACTAACAAACACTCTTCGCCGATCCTCTATACGATTCGTGGTGAACTATTTAAGGATCTCCCAAAAGTTATGATTCGCATGAATGTTAAATTCAAATAAAAAAGCTATAAACAACAAAGTAGACAAATTGACAGGTATGAACCGGCAAATGAAACGACTCTTCAACCTTCACGAAAGATATTTGCACACTCGTAAGACATGTGGGATTAGTCTCATCCCATTTCTGCTCACACATGGTCAGAAACTCATTCACTCTGATTCTGAAGGACATAGAAGTTTCCTCGTGACGTCATCACTACCTAATTATTAATTTTAAGTATATTTTTTTAGTTACAAGTATAATTATACTGGTCTGATAACACCGCAACAGAACTTGATAAACATATTAGTAACGGAGCTTTACGTCGGAAAAATCCGTAATGATATAAAATTAAGGCTACAAGTTGCACCCTTTGGATCAATTCAGAAATTAAACATAATTTTTCTGCGGAGCATCTGGTTAATTGTATACTATCCGTGCGCACTCTTCATCTCAAATGTTCTCTTAAACCTAAAACCACAAAATTTAACTGATGATAGGTCAATAAAGTGTTTTTAAGAGTTACCACCTCTCGAAATTAGGTGAAAATGTATGCTTTGATCCAATGATTAGGAACTATTGATGCCATAAGCTTTTTGAAAATAATAAAAAATAGAGATATAGACAAAAAGAGGAAAGTATATGATGCTTGCATATATTGGGAACAGACAGTTGACAAAGAAAGATGAGGCCAAAAAATGACTGTTTTGAAAGAACGAACAATTGTTTGGGAAGAAAGGAGACTAATTCAAGACATTTATTTAAGTCAAACTGAGATAGGAGGTGAGATGAAAGACGAGATTGGCTTGGAAAAAGATTTTAAACGAGACAAGACGACCATATTGTTTGACATTGATTTGGAATATATTATTGTGAAGAGTGAGAGTATTATTATAAGAGAAGACTGTCGAATTGGCAGAGGAAAACTGTGTTTGGGAGAGTAATGTTTAAGATTTAATCAAATAAAAATTATAATATTTGTAGACTACTTGGGAGTTTTAGCTGGAACTGAAAGATGAATCAGGAATGTTATAAGGCCTTAATACCTAGTGTAAGGAATAAATTTAAGATTTAAAAAGTAGAAACAAAAGTGTGTGGATAATGGAAGAAAAGTAAGAAAATTAAGATCAAACCGTAAGAGGAGCAGGTTGTGAGATTCAAGTATCCAGAGAGTATGATGACTGAGGATAGGTCTCGTTCAATGGATTTAAAAGGAGAGGAATAGCAATCGCAAAAGAGTAATTCGATAGGAATGCTACTATGTGAACCGTTAAAGAAGGAACTAAAGAAGATACTAAAAGTAACAATGGAGTTTGGCTCTGCATGTGTAAGAAACTTGGGCAGTAAAGAAGGAGGATGAGAAAATACTGGAAATGGCTCCGGAACTGTTGACATTGAGGACAAAAGAAGTGGCCTGGAAAGGTAGTGTGATGAACCAGGAGATGCTGAGGAAAGCAGGTGAGAAGGAAGATTTGAGAAGAAGAACGAAAAATGAGTGTAAGTAATCTGTGAATAAATTATTTTTTGCGGACTTTTTGGGATGAAATGAATGTTGGAAGGAAAAGAGGGAAGGGGAATAAAAAGGAAGCATATGCTGGATACCATCAAAGTAGGAGGAGAGTAAGCGGATAAAAAGAGATTGGCTGAGAAAAGAGTGGTATGGGAGAGGAGTCCATTAGAAGAACCTGTTAACTAGAGCATTAATCCTCAGACTACCAAGGTATTTCACATCTTTTCACTACCAAGGGGTTAACATGGTTACCTCTTTTATTTAATTTAATAAAAAGTAAATACCATACTCAGTAGACCTTAATTTGATATTTATATGATTCTTATTACATCTATTTTCGATGTTGAACATTTATTTTCGGTGCGAAGTATATTTTGTTTAAAAAATATGTAAAATTTTAACAAATTTAAGTTCCAATTTTTTTCCGTAATAATGTTAAAAAATCAAGGAAGAGCAAATACTATGAAGCATGACATCCTCCTAAAAAATTAGAGGTTATGAGTTTTAAAATGTTACTTTGGTAATTTCGTTATCGTCTTTGGTAGTTTGTGAGGGTTATGAGACATTCTCCATTCTGCATTATCCAATATGGCCTTTATCCCCATTATGCATTTTCCCTCTAATTCCCCCATTAAGTTTCGCTGGGTACTCCCCTTTTCCTTGAGAGCACCCATTCTTCCCTACTCCTCCTCCTAATTTTCACCTTCACATCAAGCGTGCTTCCCCATCGTCCGTCTCATTCATGGCAAAATGAAATTGCAACTTTCCACTGAATAAAATTTATTTTGACCCAGAGTTTTGGTGTCACCTGCTGCACCATCCTCATATCTGACACCGAAACCCTGGGTCAAAATAAATTTTATTCAGCGGAAAGTTGCAATTTCATTTCGCCATGGATCTTTCGGCATTCCACAACATCATGTCTGATTCTTCATCGCTTGTCCGTCTCATTGATGAATGGCAATGGGGAGGATGCAAGAAAACAAGCGGAATGAACGCCGTCGTAATGGACTAAAATCGTTATTATAACAAATTTAAGTATCTACAAACATTAATGATATCTTTATTCAGAATTTTAATGGCATTTAAGACTATTCTTAGAATATATTATAGTTTTTATCAACTGAATTTAGAGTGGAGCACTGTTTTTATTGTCGATCAAAGCTATATATAAAGATCCGTTGTGTGATATGAAGACATTCTTCATGCATTCACACACTTGCATATTAATAAACACAAAGAAACTCACGAAGTTTCGCAGGCATGACTTTATACGTGTGTGTGTGCTCACAAGAAAATATGAGGTGACTGAGCTCATGTCAAAGATGAGGACCATTAGAAAGGGCGATGAAGTTAGAAAGAATGTACAACAGAACCGTGGAGAATGCTAAAAAAACAAGAAATGACCCAAAATGAATCAAAGTAGGAGGAAGTGAGAGACTTACGTACGGGGAGCGAGACGGATATGTGAATGGTCGAAAATATGGGAAGACTTGAGAGGAAAACTTTGATATCGAAGACTTTTCCACGCAAATTTAGAGCTGGCTGTCATCTTCGTGAAAGAGGTCTCGAGCGTCAACTCAACACTTGCTGACTTGTGCACGAGAAATTTAGTGCCAATTCTTCCTATTCTTCGCTAACTTCCCGGAAGTCGTGGAAAAAGGAAGTTTATTGGAAAAGACCATTGAATGTTCTAGCTGCTAATTCTGAATGGTAACCTGAATATGGAAGATCAATGCATCCGGAGTATATAGTATAAATAAAAGCATGAAAGCGGAGCTTTGAAAGTTTATCGAAATAGATATTTCTTATTCCCTTACGTTAGATACTGAAACGAAGGGAGAAAATAGGAATTTTAAATAGAATTATAGCTGGCAGGAAGTATTCAGAAATAAAGAGGGACTACTGTTAAGGCTGGGACCCGAAGTTTTACTTTAGAGTTCATCAAAAATCTACCTTAATCAGTAGATTATCCTTCATCATTTAACTTTTTCTTATCTCTTACACCACGACTCCACCTGCGACTTGCATTTTTCTCAAACATTTCCTCAAATACTCCATAAAAAAAATGGTAAAATAGAAACATTTAATATATATTCTCATACTAATTTGGATGAGATGAATCACCAGAATCCGCATAAGCAACTTTAAAACAAGATTTCTAGAAATCAGAGCAAAAGAAATAAAAAAAAATTATAAATAAAAATAACTACAATATGAAAATTACAGACAAGTATCAACATTGATGTTTGCACGAACAATCCAAGCGATGATTGCCCCCCCCCCCCCCCCCCAACTATTTACAAATTCCAATAACAAGATTCCATCGCTTAAATAAATTCACCAGCTGGAGAAATCTGAAGTTCAAAATACAGAACGCTATATCTGCCTTCATTTTCAATCTCTTTTGGTTTTTTAATTAAATGCCCCAAAATCCGCCTATAAAACAAATTCCCAGAACAGGAATATTTTTTTCTGATCGCCATTTACACAGATGTCCAACATGGAGAATGAAACTAACTTCCATCGGACCATTGGAAAAGGACTACTTTTGATTTTTTATGATTTTAACGCAGCAGCAAGCAACCTTTCCGAGTTGGGCTCACTTTTTACGCGTGGAATTCGTCAGTAATGAATCCTTTTGGGGGAATAACAGTAAATCGAGGACACAGAAAAGAGGAACCGCATAGTAGGAAAAAGAGAATGAAGGTGAAAAATGATGGCGGACGAAAGATCGGATTTTGTAATACCTCTGAGCCTAGTATTTAGGTCAGCCTGGCATAATACAATTTTGTCACGTTCACAAGGAATTATCTTAAGAGATCCGAGTGCTAATGAGAGTGACGTATAAAAATAGACTTAACCATGACGATGGGAGTTTTCCGTTTCCAAAAATTGAGAGTAACATTAATTGTTACAAACATTAGAAGGGAGGACTAAAGGAAGACAATTTTTGTGCTTAGCATGTTATAACACCTTGTGCTACGGAAGGGTTAACGACTCAACGGGATCGCTTGGATGGAAAGTTTAGAGGAACATTTAACATAAAAGTCTGAGATTCAGTTTGAATAGGCTGGTCGATACGGAGGGAATCGGCAGCAGAGCCAAAAAGGAAGTGAAGAGAAAAGGAAAGGAAGAAGGAGAGAATGGTAGTGAGAAGGAGAGCCATAAGTAGGACGAGAGAACAAGGGGGGAAATAAACTTTGGGGTACCAAGGTGAGAGAAAGGCAGTAGAAAGAGGGTGAGGAGGGTTAAATAAAAAAAGAGCCCATTTTGGAATGACTACAGAATAGGGAAATAATGAGAAAACTGTGTGCGATGGGGAGGGAAGGGACGAGGAGAAGGGAGGGAATTTTCTGAGTCGAGATTGGTCCTGGTGAGGACAGGGTCGAGGGGAAGGAGGGCGGGGGCGGTAGAAGAAGGAGGGGTTCCGAATGTAGCGTGGCAGTGGTTGGGGCGGGACATGGGTCGAGCCGGGTTAAAAGAAACGAGGAGCGGTGAAAGAGAGGGGGCTGAGGCGGAGTGCCATGGGGTGAGTGAGACAGGGGAGAGGGTGACTCCTTTCAAATCCAAACTAAATGCTAAATGCGGACGAGATATCCGGAAAGAAACGGAAAGCGCTCTGCGGACAGGAGCAGATATGGATGTG
>WURS02025395.1:0-11798 GCA_011762765.2 Rhinocypha anisoptera | reverse complement strand
CTCCCACCCTTTCTCACCCCCCTCCACATCTCCCTCCCTCTCTCCCTCCTCGCCCGGTACACCCCACGCATCGCGACCTCCCGACGACCGCGGAACCTTTCTCCGCACTACTCATCCTTCCCTCCCCTTTTTGCCTCTGGTCTCCTCCCCAATCGTGCACCCTTCCTTTCCGTCCGTCCTCTTCTCTATATATTATTTCGCTTCCTTGGAATCCCAACGCCTCGCTCGGGTTTCTTAGTAATTCACTCGCAGTTCTCTCTCTCCCTCTCTCTTTCCCTCTCCCTCCCCTTCCTCCCCCCGCATACCACCTTTCTCTACTCTTGAACTCCTTTCCATCGTGGTGGTGGTGTCGCCGCGGGTTAGGTGTAGCGTTTCCACGAGCGACGATTATTTCTCGCGTTCTCAAGTTCGTGCGCAGAGTTCGTCGCCCTCTGTAAATATCCCCCGACATTCATGGATTGGAGAGGTCCGCGAAGGGGAGTGATCGGCGACCGTATAAAAATTCACTATTGACTCTCTCCGTCCCGAGATCCTTCAACTAATTTCCTGATCTGAAATAAACCTCTTCTGATTATCCAAATAATTTATTGGGCGTAAATTTAAACAAAGCGGGAAAAATTTTAAAATAAAAAAATATTAAATTGGGTAAATTTATGGGTGGTCCAAAGTTTTTTTTCATAGCAAATCTATCGGATGTTATAATGTTACAATGATGACTGTAAGGGATGAAATCTAGCTCAAATGTCACCTCGGTGTAGCCCTTAGTTCGGTGTGATGGATGGGACTGCCAGGTGAGGTCTAGTTCATCTAATAGGTCCGCCTGAATAAAGCTGTGATTTGAATATCTCGAGGTTTCGGGACCAGCTTCTCTTTCCCCCTTCTGCCTGTGACTTCCCATTAAGTTCCATTAACAGAGAATCGCTCAACTTGGGTTCAGCCGGTGTCCGGTGAAAATTCAAGGATTAGAAATCCGAGGCGAGATATCCGCCCGCGCGAAAAGTCGAAATATGAGAAATAAAGGACTTAACGTTTCACAGCCATGTTTTGATAATCTCCGATCACCCTTTCAAAGAATAATAATGTTGAAATATTAAATTACTCCTGACCTCCTTCCCATTGTCGCATGAATTAAATCCATTAACCTAGATAATCGAGAATCTCTTTTTTTCTGCATTTCTTCTTCTTTCAATATGACATGCCGTATCGCGCTCATTTATTCCATTCTCTCTTCTGAGAAACGAGGATAGAATAAGATAACTCCCATGACCGAGGGGACGATAATCGAGTGAATTCTGGGCGTGCTCATTGTCCCACTTCTAACCCCCCCCTTACCCTCCCCCGCCCTATCGAATCCCACCCACTCGGCTTTCGTCACCAGTGCTGCCAACTGCTCCCTCCCTCTAACTTCTGTTCCCTAATAGCTGCACCTTTTCCATCTCCACCCCTTTACCTCTATTTGCTCAATCTTCCCCCACCCCATTCTCCCCCCCTCCCGCTTTGATCAGCTGTCAGTGGCACATTGCCTTTCATTCCCACCCAGCTAATCCTCTACCGACACTCCTTTGCTTCTTTTCCTGCTCCGAGTCCCTTTTCTCTTTTTCTCTTCCATATCATATTTATTCCTCAAAGAACTCCAATCTCCGATCCTACTTTCAAAGAATGATAATATTAAAATATAAAATTACTCTCCGCCCTCTAAACCCTATGGGTTTCCCCGACCAGATTTTAGGGTTTCTCGTAATAATTCCCCTGGAAAAACGCAGGCCTGATCGTGTATGTTTTGCTGTTTCTTGAGATCTACCTCAATCGTTAACATTATGAATGTTTTTTTTTTTCAAATAACGTCCCACTCACACCATTGGTATTTCCTCTGTTACCCCTGTATCTTATGTAATATGTTACTTGATCGAAGTCGATGGAGTATGTGATGCATTAGGAATGTCGTTAAGACGGATAAATAGGATCATGTACCCTTTGGTCCGTGAACGACGTAAACAATTCTCTTGATATTCCTTTACTATAATGACAATTCCATTCAGAAGAAATTAGAGACAAAATTTAATAGGGTGTAATTTAAAAAAATATATAGAATCGGTCATTGCTATTGGAACCCTCCTTTCGGTGATGAGTTAAGGGAAAATGATTTGAATATAATGGTATGAATCAAAGGACATTCAAAATGTAAAAACGATAAATATATGTTCATTATTTCCTTCGCGGATCAGCTTCTTTTAAATCGTGGACTGATGCTAATGGGAATTCGTTTTATATGCATTTCAAAGCAAAATACGGCTTCTCATGCAAGAGCCGTTATTGACGTTTCGTCACTCCCCTCTTTTTCACCAATGGTGTGCTAAACTTTTCTTTGTTTAAAAAAACTTCTTAATGACCTAACTTTTTTTGGTCTTTCAATCTTTCCGCCATGCTCATGAACTGATGAATGGCCATCGAGCATCTACTTCAACTTAGCTCTACTGCTTACATTTCATTAAATTCTTCTTACCTTTCGTGACCTAGCAATAATTCCGATCTCCGAATACCTCTCACCCGATTAATCTGGCTTACTTTATTTAACAGTGTTAGTTCTATCGATTGCTTCCGGGGAAGAAGGATGAAAAACTGCTTGAGCAAGGGATTCTGCAATTGTAATCATTTTATAGTATTGAGTTGGTTAGCAGATAATTACTTATTTTATTTTAAACGTTTTAGTGTTAGATTTTGTGAATTTATGGATGCAGTGCTCTTCACTTCTCCAAATTTGAGGCTTATTCCGGAAAATTCATGCAACTGTTACATCCGTACTCGATGTCTCAAGTAATGATCCTACGGTTCCCATAATGATTTGAATTTCCTTCCACCTCGTTCGATAGTCTTCCTCTTGATCTCTAATTGTGTTCCCAATTAACATTCCATCATTTTAAAACTTTCTAACTTGTTCCGAATTTTCCACTAATTTATATCTCTGATGCACACAGTTTTGGTTTCTAAACGTCTGTATTCACTTACTACTTGTTTTACAGAAGAACTATTTGCTCTGTGATTATTAATATTCCAAGACCAAAGGTTGTTCATTATTTGTACGTAATTAAGAAAAATTGGCTTTCGTTGGCGTTAACACAATGAGTACGTTCTAAAATGTTCACTTGTGAAGCTAATAAATGTGGGACTATTATATTACGATTGATAATTTTGCTCTTCTTTGTGACATTCTTAAGAGATGTGACTCAACAACGATGTTATTTCTGAGGCTTCCCGACGTCCCCTGCCATATCTCAGAAATCCCCTGCCGTTCCCTCCCTCTCTCTCACCATTCTCAGTCCTCGTATATCCTCATTCGCACTCAGTCAGCCATACTCCGCCCTCGTTTTTTCTTCCCACCTTTTTCGATCGTCTTTTTTTTAGTCCTTTCCTTACCACCAGTGGCCCATATCTCCCTTCTGTCTTCTCTGTTTCCATCCCTCTCGTTTTCAACCATTTTCCGCACGCCGCCTTACACTTTATGAGTGATCCCGCCTTATCTTCATCCGCACACGACTCAAACGTGAGAAATAGATTATGGCAAGAAATTAGTCGCACTGCCCCGGTGACTTTATCCCTTCAGCATGGGGAAGATGATCAGGCTCCGTGTAATATGACATCCACAACACATTAGGCTGCGGTAATCAGGAATGATTTGGGGCGCCTCTAAAGCGATTTACTCGAGAGATGATCCTCTCTGATGAGAGAAGAGACTTAGTATAAGGAGAAACGAAGATCTCTTGGAGATATAGGAAACTGTAAGGGTGCACAAAATTCAGCACGGCTAGTTCTCACCGGACTTGGAAATTTTTTTTTACGTAATTAATTATCCTCCATTTTTACACACTTAGAACGAAAAGCATTGTAGTGATTAAATATATATCTTGTAATAACTATTATTTGTAAGGCGGAAAGTAGAAATTGTAGATATTGATGTAGGATAGTTAGTAAAAATATATTTGGAAAGAATTATAAAAATGAAGAATCCTTGGGCCAATGTTGTTTGTTGAGACAGGTTAATAGGGAATGGTTATGTTAGGAACTTCAGGATTGTGAAAAGGTTGAATGGTGGTTTCCTCGGTTAATCGAGAGCTGCTGAAAGCCAATATTTCAATTGATAACCGATGATGATGAATATTTTTTACATTGAAAATGTTTAGGAGAACTTTGATTGATATGGAAGGAAAGGGTTTCTTAAGGAATAAATTGAATAAGATAAAATGGGGTTCTATTTTTTGTAAAAAGTAGCAATTTTAGGAATTAAGACAAAAATATCACAAGACGGCATTGTTAAAATTTGACCTATGCCAATGAAATATTTTATCCTCATAAAATTTGACCATTTTCAATTACCTTACTATAGAAGATATTACGAATAATGACTTTGTGTGAGTCATAATATAATTTGTAGCATCTATCATCGATTACGACTGTAAACTTCATTGCCATAAAAATTAAATATTTAGCCTTTACTTAGATTAATTACGATTGAGAAGTAGTTTCTCACAGAGAATATTTCGTTAGACTTAATTCACTGTTATTTCGAACATGACAAAATGATTTTGTTAAAGAAGGGAAAAATTGACTTAAAAATTATTCATAATAGTCTGCTATAGTAAATTAGTCCGTATAAAGATAATTTATAATGATGTTTTTTAATGTAAATTGAAATGAATAACAAGTTTAAAATATGCCGTAGGAGAATATCATTGAGCTCTCTTGTTTGAATAAAAAGGCCTTGCTGAATATTTAATTCATTACATTATGTTTATGACAACTATAATTATAAATTATATTACGGCCAAAGTGGATTGACATTAGTGATTACAGGAAAATATTGCAAAAAGAGGTGGTGACGTTTGTCTAATTTATTTGGAAACCGTCAGTGATAAATTTCCCTATGGGCGTCGTAGAATGGATATCCCAAATATAGTTTTAAAAGTGACTTCCTTACATGGAAGAATCTAACTAATTTTAACTATCTTACAAGTGTACTTCATATCTCATTATCTCTTTTATCGTGAAAATTTATTTTAGTCAGCCATTGGTTTTTCAAAATGAAAGCACGAAGTGCATTGCTCGTGGGTGTGTCTGTGAAAGAGGATTCTGTTCAACAAATGTGATAGCGACCTTCGTAAGATGGCCAGGTGAACTCAGTCGTCCGAATTTTAACGAATTGGCAGTTGAATGCCCAAACGAGCCGGGAGCACACCTTTGAAAATGTGAAACAGAGGATAAAAGGCCTACCGTATTATTCGTTAACCTACCTCAGTTTGACCTCTCGGAAAAACAAGGGAAAAGATCGGAGATATATAATATCGCCTAGAGCGGAGGTGGATAACCTGTGGCACATGTGCCCAATGTGAGCACGTGAGCAATTATTTTGGCACGCGGATCTGGGAAGGAGGTAAGGACAATTCCACGGGTAGTTCAGATCTCAGGGTCAGAATCTCAACTGAAATTGTACCTGACCGAGTTGCGTGTCCGTTGGTGGAGTCTGACGTCGGAACGATTCTTTTGGCTTTGAGTCATTTGAAACATTTAGTATCACAAAGTATCACAAAACCCTCACCGTGTACTTTATTTCCATTCGCGTCAAAGGTCGCACAGTTAATCGTGAATAGCATTCAATAAACCATAGTTTTTTCATTAAAAATATCCCATACCTCTTATAGACGTAATAATTATTTATTTATTTATTTATCTCACTCGCTGGCCTGGCATGCGAATCAAGAGTTCACTCCTTATTTCATAAACGTTGGCACTCAAAGGCTCGCCATCCTTGCCCTAGAGGAAAAAGAGGTTAAGCTCGGAGTGGAAGAATCTCTTGGGGATGCCTACTCTGTCTTATTTTCTTTAACGTAAAACGAAAGAAGAGACAGAGAATGTAAGGCAAGCTTGGCAAAATTTAAGTCACGAGAAAAGACCTTTCAAGGTATTTTAAATTGAAGCAAATGGAGAATATATTTCTCTTTACCTCTTGTTGTCAATGTTCATCCTTCTTATTTTTTCTCTCTGCTAAGACGGATGAGTATCTCATGCCAGATACTTAAATGTCAAACAACTAACTTTAAAAAACTTCCTAACACGATAGCCGAAATGGTAAAGAGATCAGGTGCAGACATTAAAAACGCATTTCTTAAGGAATTCTCCGTCACCCTGGGAAAAAATGAGTGTTGAAAACTCGTGCTCTCTTTGAGCTCTGTTTTAAGTTATATAATAAATATATATTATAAATATAAAGTATATAAATAACTTTAATATATTCTTGCTTAAACTAACTGAAAAAGTTGTAGACGAAGTGGAACTGCATGCCAAGAAATAATTAGTTCTTGTTAACTGAAGCAATCAAGATGAGTTTTATTTCCATGTAGAATGTAATTGTGTTTTTTAAAGAGGCATAGCTTCTTACTTGTGCTAACTTACATGATTACGTCTGCACTATATTTAAATTCAATGTATTTAATGCAGAACTTTATTTTGTATTATTAATAGCTTTATCCAAGATTTTTTTTAAGTTGACAACTAACTCTTCGTTCAATCTCGGCATGACAATCCGGCTTTCGGATGAATATGACAGTATTTAAAATTGACTAGTTTGCAATGAAAAATGCATATGATTGTATCGGAGTACGCAAAAGTGTATAAGAAGTGACGAAGGAAACATATTGGGATTGGGATCATAGAATTGATAACTGAATTTCGATAGCATTTCTTTCCTTTCTCTCGCAGTCAAAAACTTAGGCATTGTATGCTCTAACGTATATAATTCTAAGGATCCCTATAACATTAATAATGGTTCATGAATGAGGAAAATATATCCAACTTGGCTGTTATACTTGTCTGTTTCGCGATACGGTGTCGAAGATCTCTTCTCATCGGATACAATAAATGTTCATGAAGTTTGTTTGCCTCTATGCTATCTGTCATTTTTAGTGAAACCACTTCAGAGTTCGCTCTTCCTATAATAAATTCTTATCTTTCCCCTCGTAATTCGATATAGGAAAGGATGAGCTGCAGAATATGCCAAGGGAAAATTCAGAGAAAGGAATCGTATATACCCCGAAATGAGGAAGATGCTAATTTCTTTTTGAACCTATGGACATGAGGAACCACATTTTATGTATATGTTCATCTATGTTTGGGACAAAATAAAAGTATAGTAGGCGGGACAGACAGCGAGAAAATGGGTTTTCTTAACTATTCCTGTACATACAGGAGACTTTGTTTATTGGTTCATCATTAGAAATGGATATGCCGATCAGCTGCGATCTAGTCGCAAAATAACAGGCGCCTATCAACCTAGTTAATGCTGATCTTCGTGTTATTTTGTTGTTCCTCTTTTGTCTCAATAGAGGTGTACATCCACTAGACCGAATAAATTAGCGTTACCGTTTGGGCTTCGCTTGGTGGAATTCTCTTATCCTATATGAAAGGAAATACTATACCTCCATAAAACAATAATTTATTTTACCCTATGATTCTTGGCATCAATTATATGGCGTTCGTCTAGTAACATTGTTTTTTATAATTGTAGTGTTTTTTCATACATTCTGAATAACGTAACCAAAATTACATTTCATTTTTCATTAAAATGTATTTACCTCCCCTCATCTTGTATCTTTCCATTTCCACTCGGCATTTTATTCCCCCAAATCGAAAATTTCTAGAATAAATGAATTTCATACCTACTCTTTAATTGAAAACTACGGATTGAGAGAGAGAGTCATAACAGCCCGCCTAAAATGAGCCGGACTTCTCCGGCCGTGATGTTCCGGGGGGTCGGCCGGGCTTCGACCGCTTGGATGCTAGAATAAAGCCGGAAACCCCTTATTAAGAGTTACACCCCGCGTAGTCAAGAGGTTTCCCGTAGTGTCTTGCTCTCAAACGTAGACTAGTGGGCGGAAGATATTCCTCTCTGAATTTTCACTGACCCCCAGTGAGCAGGGACCGTGGCCGGGTGGCGCCTATGGGCGCCAGGTCCCGAACCACGGCGGGGATAGGAGAAAGCCCCTCCCCCCCTTCTCAAACGCACGCACGAAAGGACCAGCCCCACTGAACCTACCAAAGGAGCGACACAGTCCCAAAGAAGCCGACCCTCTAGAGAGGACCCGAGAGCCTGGGCTCGGGTGGCACCCTCTCTCCCCTTGAGCCCGTGTTAGCTCGGTTCCCCGAGCACCGTTTGACGGGTCGCCGTTGGGTTCGCTCTCGCGAAACGCTCCAAACGCGTCCTCTGACTCCCCCTAGCTTCCGTTTCCCGGGGTCCGGGGTTGGGTGGCCGGGGGAGCGTCTCTTCGGGTGGTCGGCGCGTGGTCTGCAATGCCTTAGGCAACCGGACCCTACGGTTCGTGAAACCGCGACACCTAAGCCTAGGCACCCTTCCACCCGGATTGATAAGGAAGCTTTCACTCCCCCCCCTTAGGCGGACTCTTACCACTGGCGGGGGCCACCCCGACACTATTCTCACCCGGCAACCGGACAGGATATATATATATATATATAATAGCAAGAAGTATATAGAGAAAAAGTAAAAATTCCCTCAGTATTACGACTTTTTTGTTACATAAATTACAATACATAGTCGTAAAAACATATTATTACTGCCAAAGAGGTAAACGTTAGCGATGACAATTGAATGTTCCTTACCGAAATACATCATCCACGTTGAAGTCGCAAACGCCCTCACGATGGACCCGACGCTCGCCCCCAGGTAGGAGAGGATGGCCAGAGGGGCGTCCGCGACGCCCATCTGGCGGCTTAGGAAGGACACCGCGAAGAACGTTCCTGGTATCAAGTTTCGTCGAAGAGAGAGCGTCATTCCACACCTGTGGTGCCGTATTCCGGCCTATTACTTTTAGTCCAATTCAATGACACACATTTCGGCGGCTTGAGAATTGACACACACGTTCCCGCCATCATCAAATCGATCATTATGATTAAGGTTTACAGACCTCAGAGAACTTACCCACCATCTGCAATGCATACAAGACGCTCTTGTAAAGGGTGAAATCCATTATCGTCCACCTGAATTCCTTTCTCCCATACATGTAGTACAGGTTTGATTCGCCTGAAAATCAATCAAATCGATAACTTCATTTACAACAGGATGAACTGCATCAAATGTTTGAAAAAGTGAAATTATAAAGTGAGTGAAAATGACCATTGTACGCCACGATGCTCGAGGCCAGAGAACACACGCTCAGGATGAGAGAAGTCTTTCTCCCATTGGCTCTGCTTCTGATCATAGTTTGGACCACGTCTTTAACCAAGCAACCTTCCTGATCGCCTGAAAAATAAAAATTCATCGTGCGTCTTAAATAATATGGAATACCTGTATAAAGTCACGAATTTTACTATGCCCAATGCATGGTTTTTATTATTCTTAAAACACATTTGAGTGCGAGGTCGCGGGCGAAATATATCCTTTGAAATATGAACCTAAATTCAAGAGAATATAAAATTTGATCAATCCTTCCTGGAGAAGCATAATGAATTTAAAAAATCCTAAGAAAAAGAAAGTACATAATGGGTGTTTTTGAAGACTAGAGAGAAGACTAGAGAGAGGTATGAGAACTGAGTAGCCAGATTACTTCAATTATTCCGGTCATGCATACCCCGGAAGAAACGAGAGCTAGAGCAGTAACTGAATAAGGAGAATAATCTTGTCACGTTAGAAAGTAGAGAAAGATGGACGAGACTAACCACTTTATAAGGAGGGACATAAAGGAGAAATTCGAGGAGGTTTTACTGTGGACCGGAGCAGAGCGCCGTCATGACGCAAAAGCGAATCGGATTCAGGA
Organism: Rhinocypha anisoptera; assembly: GCA_011762765.2. NCBI lineage: Eukaryota > Metazoa > Arthropoda > Insecta > Odonata > Chlorocyphidae > Rhinocypha > Rhinocypha anisoptera. Next base: position 1,980 of record WURS02025395.1, on the reverse strand, counting down.
CTGCGATACACACACAGCCGCGAGCAATCGATGAGGGCCCAAACCCATTGAGACGCTCGACGAATCGAAAGAACGGAGCGTGTATATATCACGTATATTTCACGACACTCGGGTCCATTTCCGTTCGATTAACTTAGAAGTCTCGGGAGCAATTCACTGGGAGAGGTGGGCGAGGATGGAGAGATGGGATCGCTCTTCTGACATGTTAGCGTTTGCAAGTACACTTTCAGAGGATACTTTTCCGACGTGGGAAATGGAGCGTGTGAGAGAAGTTACCATACAGATACGACGTGTCGTCTGTGACTTTCCAAGGATCCCCTGGTCAGCAAACCAACTCGTAATTGGTGGTATCGGCCGTTACTTGGTGAAAACGATTCATCGTAACGATTAATAAAACACTGTGTCAATTTCCACAGTTTTTTTCCAAAATTGTGGAAAATGACCTAGTGGTTCATTTATCGTTACTCGTATTTAATAATCCTCATGATACTCTGTTACCTATTTTACATAATAATGCCTATTTTTTCGCCTGGTAGCAATACTTTAATTAAATTCCGGTTTTGAACAATTGCAATAATACCTCGTTCGCTTCCATGACGCGCCAATTAAATCACCTCATCAACGAAAGCAAGTTAACAATGAGTGTGCCACGCGTGGAGTGCTAAGGTGGCGGGTACGGGTGGGGGAGAATATTCAATTTTTTTTTAGTTCAAATTGAATTTTCGATTCGGGTGATTAGGACGCGTTCATGCTGGGTAACTTCTCGAGGTAGGATTCCGTACCTCCCTGGTCGGCCGCTGCGGCGGCGTACGTTTCGCCGACCGTGTAGAGTGATATGAGCAGGGCGAGGAGGCAGACGAAGGCCGCCAGGAGGAAGACGCCCGAGTGTCCGACGGCGCGGAGGGTGGCGGAGGACGTGAGGCCTCCCGGGAGGAGGCCCACGATGAACACCACCTGCAGCAACCCGAGGCGGAATGTCCTCACGGAGTCCCCTTCCGACGTCTCGTCACCCACCACGGAGGTCACCGCTCCGAAGAAGGTCGTCCATCCGCCGCTCAGGGACACGGGGACGGCCGCGAGCAGGAAGCATTCTACCGGCAGCCAGGGCGACGATCCCAGGGTCACCGCGAGCAGGGCGAATTTCAGGGCGTAACTGCAACGGTTTTTGAAAGCGTCCCTTCATCAAGTACTTCTTATTCTACGTGTTATATAACACGTGAACATATATAACATATGAACATCGCTGTCACCAAATACGCATAGAAAGGTACTATTAATTTTTACCAGTCTGCCAAATGCCTAATTAAAGCGGGGGAGATTAATATTGCTGATCAACTCGAATTTGAATGAGCTAGCTTCTTTCCAAACGAAGCTTCTAATTCAATTATATTTCGTAATCCAGGACTAGAGATCTTTTCATTTATTCATTCATTTAAATTATCTAGTAACTTATTTCATATCACGTTATACCTTACGCATAAAATAGTAGAGGTAATTTAATTGTTCTATAGTTATATATGAAGGTAAATAAAGCAATTGAAATCTTGCTTGTTGCCTGATCAAAATTTAAATACGTGTATTAATATGAGAATGCAATTTAGTTATAGCGGCCATTTTCTAGTAGTAAGTATTCGGGTGCACCGACGCCTAAGGTCATTTTGCACTTACATAAAAATATACGTAAAAATGGATAAAATGTAATATAGTATATTGTAATAAATAGCTTTACCAGCTCAAATATTTCTATACAAAGTATATACATATTTTTTGATATAACGGAAATTTAAATAAAAGTTAAAGTATTTATTAAATCAATTTAAAAAGTGCTGTCTCCTTCAGGAACATTACACGAATCACACCATCGGGGTCATCCCTTAAGATAGATCCTAGATCTCCCCCGATGTTCAGTCTGTCGCGAATTGTCCGGTACCTATCACACTCCGTCAGGACGTGCTTCACAGTAAGGGGCGAGTCATCACA
>WURS02025376.1:0-11798 GCA_011762765.2 Rhinocypha anisoptera | reverse complement strand
AGAAACACTTGGTTCTTCCACACAAATATTTATTTCTTAACACGGCCTAGGTTTCGACAATACATGTCATGATCAGGCAGTTACTATAAACAATCTCTCCTATACATACATCTTCAGGACGGGAGAGGAAAGCGGGAGGAAGGTTGCGGGAGTAATGGGGTTGGGGAAAGGATGGAAACAAAGTCACTACCTGATGATGACATGTATTGTCAAAACCTAGGTCGTGTTAAGAAATTAATACTTGTGTGGAATTACCAAGTGTTTCTCTCATTTTAGAATGATGAGCAAATTCCATAGAGTTACGCCTGAGACAGCGCATTTCATCTGGAAGGAGGTTTTTCGGAAAAAATAATACACGGGATTAGAATTTTTAGCAAATGCTTTGAATCGCGGGCAATATTCCGGGAGGGAGGAGAGGTGTTTTGGCGGTGGGATTCCCCGTCGGTGGTTCGCCTATTCCCGACTCGGTGGTCTTCTACAGACATTTTGTATTATTGTGGGTGGTGATGGCTAATTAGGGGGAGTAATCGCGATGGCTTAAGTGAGGTGAAGTCAGGTGTCAGTTGGAGGGGCAGCAGTTGAGTCAATAGGGTCCTTGGAACGTCTTCCGTTTTTCATGGACATAAAAATAATGTTCCATATTTTATCTGCTATTGAATGATCTATGCTTTTATTTATGAAACTGTTGACTCATCTGTCTTGAGTTTGAAATAGACAAGAGCACGTACCCTTTCGTCACGCTGGACCCTAATCATATTTACACACGTGAATGAGATAGCCATTGAAGAGGGGGAATTTGCTTCGCATTTCGCCAGAAATAGAGTCGGATGTTGCGGCATTATTGCCTACGTCGACCGACGGCCGACAATGGTGCTTGACCTGTCACCCTCAAGAGATGTTAGCGGGACTGAGCAGTGATTGAAGAATGAATGGAGCATGCCTCACATGGTGCATGAAGTCGGAGCTACAAGCCCAAAATGCCCTAACTCCTTGTTATTCGAACAGGAAAACCTCAAAGCGAGTCATAGTCATTAAATAATGTGAGAGATAATCCTTCTTTGCCATTAATTTCATTTTGAGATGAAGTCGTTGCAGAAACGCTTTTGGGATCAGTACCTCAAGTTGCTTATTTATTTACATTCTTGGGAAATTTTATCTTTAGAAAGGCCACATGATCATCTTAATATTCTTCGACTTATTTTGTGACTTAAATGGCTGATTGTAATATATCATCAGGAGTCATCATGCAAAACATTTAGGCATTTTTTTCCACGAAACTCTCCATAAAATTATAATTTATAAAATTTACAATTTTTTTGCGAAACATTTCCTGTTTCTTCTGTCAGCCTGGAGAGGACACTTCTGTCAGTCTCGTGATGCTTTCATTGTTTCCCATCTATCAAACAATTTGGGTCCCCTATAGTTTAGATTTTTTTTATTTTTCATTAATTCAATTGTGCTTATTTCTATTCTCCTATACTGCGAACAGATGCCAAGATTTATTTTTAAACTTTATAAAATATTTCTCCGTCATTCACGTATTTTTTGGCGGAAAACAATTTTTTCATAATATACGTATTATTTCTCTTGTAAACATTCCATTGCCTTCATTATAACTGATCTCTTGATGGATTCCCTCTTTGGTGTTCGAAATTTCTAAGTGCACTTTTTACGCAACACCATCATTCCTCTAATAGACCTATATAAACATTTTTTTTTCGGAACATCATTGAAGGCTTGATGTAAAAGCATCCTCTTCTTTTATTTACAAATCCTTGTTTTCAACCTCTTATCTGCTAACTATTTGATTAGTATCTTATCCATAATATATCAGTCTAAATGAAGTTTCATTCTACTTCCATGTCTTTTTTCGGATAGTCTTTGGTAGTAGTTTTTAAACTGTTTTATTTCGCTTTCCACAATTGATTTACACCGTGCGCAAAATCAAAACAAGCTCTTCTCATCGTCCCATTTTCGTGATCCCGGTTTTCAAATGTTTTATTTTTTTAATCTTTTGTAACGGTTTTCATCCCAATCAATTCATATGGTTATCTTTTATGATCCTTGCACATTTTCTGTTTCAATAATTTATTTATAGATTACACTAGGTACATCATCAATCGTGAAAAAGGTTCCACGGAGCATTAGCATATTTATAATCTTTTACGTTCCCCTAATGATGGCGTTTTCGGCGGCATTAAAAAGAGTGCTATCTCGTTTTCATCATTAAAAGACGGGTGACACAGACATTTATGATCCAATCAATTTTCTGTCACGAATTTCCAACAAATCGCATCCCATTCTTTGTATTCTCATTGTCACATAATTACTTATTTGATCGAAGTGGCTTAGCGCATTAAGCCACATTACTGTATTATTCTTCTACTGTTTAAAAAAATATATATACATATCCTGGTGGTTTTCTTCCCAAAATACGTTTGGAGGGCTCACTTGGAGGATTCATAATTGTAATTAATAAGCTCCTGGTAGGTTTATGTTGGCCGCCATCAACCCATACTAAAAATAGTTTCGTTTCAGCCCCAATCCCCTACATTCCGTGTATCTCAAAACGAACAATAACCGGCTTTGAGGAACCCTTCTTGATATTATCCAAAATGACTAACCTCTTCACCCCTCAGTCTCGCTTATCTAACATTCTACCCTCCCTTCAACATTTCACTCCCTCTCAATATTTTCCATTCTCACCTTTTCTGGTTCCTTCTGATCTCTTCATCCCCTACCATGCACCATCCTATTCATTTTTCTTCTTTTTCGTCCACTTATTTTTTTGTACATATTCCATGGTAAAGCTTTCACGAGCATTATCTTCATGTCCTTAGCTTACTTCCGCCGACCGGGTTAGCCTGGTGGGTAGCGTGCTCGCCGGCTTTTTCTTGGGGTGGTGTGGAAAATGCATTTACGCACTCCCAGGGAAGGTGGACCCGGGAAGTGTAGAACTCGACCGGGGAACCAAAGGTCGCGGGTTCGAGTCCCGCCCAGGACATGGGTCTTGTGTTTGTCTAGATCAGTTTTTTCTAAGGCATGAAGGGGTGCAAAATGACCATAGCCGTCGAAGCACCCTATAAAAAACAATACTATTACTCCATCTTTCCTTAAGTCATTCCCTAATGTCCATCTCATTATCTCATCGTTGAAAACTTTTCCTTTTCTAATATTGCATTGACCAACCTGCTCAAATTTATGCTCTCCTACTTTTACTTTTCGATTGCCTTCTACGTGTAAAAAATCTTATGATTTCCGTTTTCCTATGATCTATTCTCTTATTGTGTACTTCTGTGTCTTACGTATTTTATTTACACGATGTACTTTTAATGCATTATTTAGTTAACATAATGACGAATTCTCAATGAGGACAAGTTTGGCGAGCCAAATGTGATAATTTGATGTGGAAAATTTGTGATATATTATTTTTATATTTTTTTTAAACTTTCAAGACTTGTGACTCTTAATCTCACCTTGTGTCATCATCATTAGTACTTCAATCCTAAGATTGGTTGACTGCAACCCTCCATCATTTCCTATCTAGTGCTAGCTCCCCTATCCCTTGGTAGGTCTTCTTTCTGGTCTCTGAAAATGCTATATATATTTGTTCCTCGGTCTTCCCCCTATTTTTCCTTCTACTTAGTTAGTATATAGCTCGATAAAAGAAGAAACTTAACCACGTCATAAATATCTTACCTTCTTCAGTTTGTGCAATATGGCGAGCCCGGGAGGAAGACGTCAAATGTCAAAACCGTGCTCTCTTACAAGGAAACAAAGAGCGTTGGCCAGACTCGAAATGTTTTCGTGTGTTCTTTTGTTTGGAACGAGGTAGGTTCCTGGCAGACAGTGTGTGGACTGGCCGCAAGATTTGAAACAACTTCGCAGGGGAAACGACCATCTGCCGCCAAAGTGTGTTTCCCAGTGAACCGTCTGGCAGAGTCTCGAAGTCTCGTTACATTCATCAGGACCAGTCCGCCGGGGAAGAGTAATTTATGTCGTTCTTCTCGGAAATTCTTGACTGCCCGTGCCCAACTACAGATAGTGCTATACAAACTAGTGGCGAATAAGACCTTTTTAAGGTGTTGGTTTCAAGCCTGGTTTAGCGATTAGGCTCTTCAGACCCGGAGGAAGGCTATACTAGGATATAAATGGAAGGATAGGATGAAGTTTAGGCTCATAAGAGCCTCTAAAAATATGTTTCAACTAGTGACACTACATCTTGAATGAGACTTGCTCTATGGAAGATGATAACAGCGTGCTACATAAGAAATGATGTTCACTGATTCGGTACATTCGCGAGCTTTAAAAAGTATAATGTAAGAATATTTATTACAGATTCAGGTTTGATGTAGTGAAAGGAACTCATAATGAAAAAAGGATGTAGTACTTTTAGACAAAATAAACTCTTTATTATGACGGACATTTCGACTCACTAAGCCATCGTCAGATACAAGACCTGATGTCTTGTATCTGGCTCATTGAGTCGAAACTCGTTTTGTAATAAAGTGTTTATTCTGTGGAAAAGCGCTACATCTTTTTTTCGTTGGAATGTTAGACTTCGGATAAAAGATGAATTATGTAAATAAGCATGAGAATTATGCTGAGTGTGCGGCGTGGGCATTGATATCCTTCCGTGATATCACTGCGCCATTCTCTTCTCAATGATACAGTTAACACTATTGATTTTTTTAACCACGTTGATTTGTTATAAAATAGTTTTTGTCCCAGAAATTTTGTGAGAGGGACTAATAATGTAGACTTTTTTTGTGGAAGAGAAGTCTCAATTGGTAGAGATTGATTGAGACTTCTCTTTCTCATAAAACAAGCTTTGTTATATTTCGTGCGTGAACATTTTGGGTTCCATGTTGCATCGTTACCCATCGGTACTCGGAACGGTTGACCCCTACGAAGAATACAGTCATCTTTGATTCATATGTTTCTTATTAGGATTCCTAAAGTAGTAGGTCGTGAAATCAACATGTCTCTTTTAAATATGCTCATTCCCTGAAAAATTGTAATACAGAGCATTAATACTTGGATTGTATTCCTTACCTTTTTCGTCCAAAATATGTTTCGTAAGTTATTCCCATACTCTTAGAAGGATAATCAGACAATAAATGGCATTCTATTTACTTTGGAGTTGTTACTTTGAAAAGGAGACTTTAGTATTCCTGATATATTTATGCCCAGCAAATATCTTGTTATCTATTTAATAATATTTCTGCTTTATTGTAGCCGATGAATCTTTTAAAATATTTAAATAAAGCACAGTATAATATAAAAACACATAACTGGATACATAATAATTATCTAGGAATAGATAAAAGCTTTTTATTGGTAATTTGCGATTGATTATGGTCTCCAAGGCAATAATTAATTATCCTGGCGTTGGGAATACTAAAAAAGCAAAAATAATTCTGAAAGACAGTGACATGAATTTTAAATGACGCCTAAAGGGTTCACGTTGTTTTTTTATTTTCATAAATAACCGATTCTTTTATTTGTGGGGTGATTTTAATGTTAAATCTACGTGTTAAAATGCAAAATAAAGAAGAAAATATGCATCTCTTGAGCCGGTTTTATTAATTTTTTCTTCAGTAAATTTTCGATACAGTTCCAGCAATATTATTGGGTATTTTGAAATCACTAGGGAACCATTAATTTCCCTTTTAGTCCTTGGCACTCAGCATTCAGGCTTTCAAAGGGTATTTTAAAATTAATTAATGTATGTTTGAAGCGAATTTATATGTCCTATTTACATCTTGTTTGATCGACCGGGAAAGTTTGAACAGTAACGATTACTTCACAGCTTTTGAAACCCATATTTCATGAAAACTATTATACGTAATCGTATTAACATTAAATAATTACCTTTGTAACCATTATTTCCTTTTAAATTCAGCATTAACTTATATTTCGGCATTAAAATTTTTGTACTGTGATATTAACCATAATTTCATATTTCAAAATCACTACGTTTCGCCTGTTTTTTGGGGAAAAAGCAGTATTCCAACACTCCATGATAGTTAATAATGTGATTTGTCACCCTTATGGATCGTCATTGACATTTTACATACCAATTAATTCTTTAATTAATGAAATAGCGGTATAACTCAAAACATCAAGGGTGACATCACGATTTTATCGTTGTTATTAATTATGTACCATTGTGCTACTAAACCTCTACGTCTATGAATATTGAATCAATAGTATGCGAGATCGAAACCCGTAGCTTACCGCACATAACATGATTTTGTAACTTAAATATCTAAAACTTTTGAAAAATTTATTTTTCTTGCATTTAAATTTCAATAAAATCGATAAATTTTGATCTTGTAATAGAATTACGGTAATTTTATGTGGTGTGAATAACTACAATTTATTATAGTATAGATTTGTTTTCAGATAGCTATTTATAGACTTATTTTTTTAAATTTAAATTTAACCGTAGAACTTGTCGTGTGCACATTTTTCTCTAAAAGCACTCACATGTGCTATATCAAATTATGATACTTGTATCCAAGTTCTTCTTCCAGAATGTAGATTTTTCGATGGGGTAATTCTTTCCACATTCGTTCGTTTCCTTTTAGCGCTATTTTCCTCACAGAAAAAGAAAAAAAATCCCATTATAATTAATTATTTGTTTCACTTACAGTTACTATCGTGGATTTTCCAGATCAGTAAAGGAAAATTAAAGGGTTTTCCACAAAATGTGTTGTCGATTTCCACATCATAATAAATATCCTTAATATTTTATGGACTATTGCTTTAAAAATAAAGCAAAGTTTATAGAGATGAAGAAGTAGATGACAAGGACTGTGGGTAAGCTGAGGCTGTCGGATGTACATATCGAGTAGTAATCAATTTAAATATATGTAATAGCTTGAAATTTTTACGAATTTTGGTATTTGAGAAATATGAGTCCTTGAGAAAAAATTAACGACAGTTAGGAATGGTGTAGTTGAGCACTAGTAAATCAACTGAAAGAGAAGGTAATAATTACAAATTTGTGAAAATACGTACAAGTAAGTAATAGAGGTATATTAATTATGCATAAAATCTAAGCGAATGAAATAAGGATGACGAATAACACGCTTAAAGTCATGGAAGTCGTGAAATGCATAAGGAGATTAAATTGAAAGTTAAAATGATAGAACTAAAATTTTGTTCTCCCGTTATTCAACTCAGGGTCCTCTCCCATTTCCAAGAGGAAGCGCTGACCGGAAATTTCAGCGAGTATTGGCCATGGTATTGGAAAAGTCTTGATCAATGATCGATTGCGTCGGATTCTGTTCAATTACGGTAGCTGGAAACTTAAGAATAAAGAGTTAGGTAAATGAAGTTTTGTAATTGAGTTTTATCATCACATGCATTGACTCTGACTTAAACTTAAGACGTTTGCGGGTTGATAAAGGTGCTTTAGGTCATAAAAATAACACACTAATCAACCAGTAATTTTAAGTATAGAGAAGTAGATTTTGATATAATTCCACGTTATAAGTTCAATATTACTTATTTAATTGCGATTTTTTCAACCGCTTTCGGTCATCAGAACTCACCATGTGCAAGGATTCATTTTAGTTTATTCAGGAATTCCTATTAATATTGAATTAACTTTCGTTATTTTTTAAATCGAATAAATTAATGAAAATCAATTAATTTTGTAAAACGTGATACATTTATTAAAACGTGACAACTTTATTGATCTTTGTCTACGAATACTTAATAATAGGAAAGGCTATGTCTACAAAGTCTCAGTATCGCTGTAAAGGTCTTAAATTTTCAAAGAGTTATCACCATTTAACTAATATCATTCCACTCAAACAATAAATAATGAAGAAATCTGATGCGTAAGGGAAATTAGAATTGAAAAATCAATTAATGGTACATGATACTACATTAAAATTTAAGTATGTATGCCAACGGAGTTACCACTCTCTGGATTTCATGTTAAGAACACAAAATTATTTAAACTTGCCAACGAAATCAGCATTATTTATAATTTTAGGGTATATTTGTGGCCAGCCGACAACTTATCTTAGCATTTTTCTAAAACATAATTCTGGTCTTAAATTAAAAGTTTGGAAATTAGAGTATTGTTTCAGTAAAACAATTTCAATCCGATCAAGTAAAAAGTCAAGTATTTCCGAGTTTAGAAATATATCTCAATGAATCCAATAAAATTTAGCAAAATTCAAGTTTTACTCGCCGAAAATATATGCATAAAGATTTATTTTTATTCTTGATTTTAATATTAGTTTTGACTGCTGCAATATTTTTTTCACGACTGAGGAAAGTCTCAATCTCTCAGTCTTTCCGCAAAATAATAAACTGTATAGCCACAGAAAACAACTAATTTAAGATGGTTTAAATTTAATTAGCCATTAATTATGCGTTAAAATTGTTATAGTAAAGTCAAGAATTTCTTGATTATATTTAGTCAGTGGAATGTGCATTTTTTCAATGCATCATATTATTACTGATCTATATGATATAATCTATAAATGATTTGACTTTATATTCAGAATAATAGATTATTGTCAATATCTTTTGTTTGCTTATTTCGCGATTGAAAGCTCTCTTTTCTTATTAAAATCATATAACGGTTGGGTGTATCTCAGATTCTATTGCCCAGAAATACCATCCATCTTTCCAAAAAGCGCTCCAAAGACCCCGGAAGGTCTCTAATTCGTATGTTTTCTATTTTTCCACTCCCATCTTTTTCCAATCCTTTGACACGTATTTAGGTTGAAAATTCCACCATTCCTACATGTATTTGAGCGCTGTTTCTCTCCAAACTAGCTGAGAGAAACGACTTTCCTTTATTTCATTTAGGATCAGGTTTTCTGCCTTCTTGAGCAGCATATGTTTCGCTTAATTCATCAATGACTTCGGATAACTTATCCCAAATTAACCATAGCTCTTCAATCGCATAAACAATTCCAACTTCATGTAAAAATACATCTGCTATAAATATATATTTGTAATAGATAGAATACCTATATAAAGAGTACTGAATTACACCAAATGCATATTAGGAATGGGCACAGTTTTGATAATCTTAAATTATTTTAAATTTCTTGTACAAAATGTCAATTTGAAAAATTCTACCATAATTTATGACAAAGATTATTCCGGAAAATACCTTTTGATCCCTGTGTTATTAATTAGTAATTCAGATGTAACTGTTGTGAGAACTTAATGATTGTCTCATTTTGGAAATGTCAAACTTTTTGTTACGTTTTCCATGAACTTATTATGAACTTTTATGGACATGAACTCATTCTGACATTTAAATATTTTTACTTTCTCTGATTTAAGAATTACTATGTCAGTTTCAGAATTAGTTTTGCTTAAATCCATGGTCAAGGTGTTAGCGCTTGGTGAAATAAATTAGTCGAAGTGATGCCATGCCCAAAATAAATGTTCTCATTCTCAGGATGATGGTTTCATATGTAAAATTAGTCAATATATTAATGTACTCAAATGAACTTGTGCTTCTTTGGTTTTCAATGGCTTTATTAAGAAACTGTGTCGTACTAAGAGGGGAATTCGCCTTTTCGCGCCGTTAGTTTGCAAAACGAGGGAAGAAAAAGCCTATATTTATCGAATCCAGTGCTCTTTTTCCAGTAATTCTTAGCGAATTTAACAAAAATGGACGTGGCGAGGAAGATAAAATAAGCCATAAATTGGGTTGGATTCAGCTGCGTGGGTTTTTTAGGGTTCTCTCTAAACAAAGCGGCCTGTTCCCCTTTCGGCTCAATAAGATAGGAATTTATTTCCTTCAACCCTATTCGCACGGAAGAACACGGGTTTCTGGTGATCTTCGACCGAATGGGTCGTTGAACAAAAACAAGTCTGGACGAACCTACCGCTAACCGCCGATAACAGAGCCAGTGCAGGGTGGTAAACATGAGGCCGCCTTGATCATTCGAAACAGGGGACGACGCTTGGGAACAGGTAACGGAAATCAGGGATTCGGATCTTTCAGTTCGCTGAATACTTAAAAGCTTGATTTACTAGCGGATAATAAAATTAAACTGGGAATAAATATTTTTCTCTTAAAGAAAAATATCTATTCATTTTTCATATTTATAACTTACAAGTACATTTTTTTATCTACGTTAATCATAATTAGACGTATGATATTTAGAATTTATATCGACTGTTTTTGTCCCATAACTGAATCTGAAGTGAGAAATATCATAGTAATATATATACCAGGTCACCTCTACGTAATAATAGACGAGGAAGCCGGACCTCGAACCCAGGAATTTGTAGATGGATGCAATTAAATATTGCACAAAATGCAAATACAAAAACTACTCATAAAACTGTTTGATATGTATGTTTTCTGCCGGCCTCGGTGGCGGCGGGGTAACGCCCTCAACTCGGAGGTCGCGGTTTCGAATCCCGACTAGGTGGATTTTTTAATCTCCACCTATGGCATGGATGTGTGTTTCGTTATTGTTGTTAAAATGTTATTGCGTCCACTGTAATTGGCCTCTTAGTGCTGTTTTTGGCCGTTGTAAAATAAATATAATAAAAATAAATAAAAAGTTTGAAAGGATTGTTCAGAAATATCCGCAGTCCAAAGAAGATAGGGGAAGATGAAACATATTAGTTCAGATAAGGAGTTGTTTGAAAATATTTGGCGAGTAGAAACAGTAATTATGCGGTGTCTAGGTTAATCGAATGATTTAAAGGTGAAACTAATAAACTGTTTAAGACTTAGGATTCTCTTTCCTTTATTGGCAACTTTTGTTGCTTTATAAACAATTAAGGAAACCAAGTAACATTAAAATACATTCCTAAAAGAGATTGAAAATTGCTATGTAAATTTAGCAGTGCTGTTCATTCAATAATTACTGCATAATTATGATTAATTTTAATTGGACCTCTCTTACACTCATAAAAATACTCACGGTTCAAGAAAATGCGTACCTTTAAACTTCTTGACCACATTACTCTCCCATAAATTCCTGCATATAGTCAAGTTAAATCTACCACGTTGTATTGATGAAACCATTATTTATCGTAGAAACATATTACCCAAACCATAGTTGGATTTTGAAAGATGACCTTTGGGTTAGCCATCGATTTAGTCATCCACTGGAGGGAATATACTGACAGGTCTTCCGTAAAAATATAAATACAAAATAATTCCTAATCAACAGGAATGCAGGGAGTCATACTCTAGTTAATTTTCTTGAGGAATTTTGTCTTTAGTATTTTACGAAGTATATCCCTCTAATATATTATCCTGTATTAACATCCTTTCGAGGTTTCTCCGTGGTTTCTATTTATGCTTAATTTTATATAAAATTAATAATAGAAATATCCTCATCAAGAATGTTTTATCCGAAAAAATAGGAATTATAGAGGAAAATATCTCTACATTGGTATTATTTTCTATAGTATTAATTGATATTAATCCTCTTTGTCTCATATTGCTATCCAAGATTTCCTCCTTGCATAAATGCACTTTAGGTCATCTGTAACAATCTTATTTGTTTGACCTGATAAATTATCTCAATCCATTGTGACCTTATAATCGAGTACCACAATGTCAGAAATGACGCCAGCTCCCATTGAAAGAAATATCTGACACACATTTATGCTCATTGAAAATTATGATTAATAGATATAATTACGATTTCCTTCAAATTTTGTTAACTCTTTAAATCACATGTTGGGAATAAAGACGAAGTACTGTACTAACAAAGTTCACTGTGGAGGCCGTCACCTTGTGGAAATCCATGATAGATTGATGGTTTTTAAAAAATAACTTTTAT
>WURS02025356.1:0-11798 GCA_011762765.2 Rhinocypha anisoptera | reverse complement strand
AAGCTGAAGGCAGAACTTGCGGAAAAACGGCCACATTTGCAGAAAAAGAAAATCCTGTTTCACCAAGTCAACGCACCGCCTCACACCTCAGCCACAGTCTGTACCTCAGCGGTTGCCATGGTGAAAATCCACGAATTACGGTTTGAACTGCTTGACTATCCGCCTTATTCACCAGATCTAACCCCAAGCGACTTCTTTTTGTTTCCTCATCTAAAAATTGTGCTCGGAGGTCAGAGAATTTCGTCAAATGAAGAGGAAATCACCTTCGTGAACAATTATTTTGCAGAGAAAAACGCAGAGTACTTTTTGGACGGTTTACAGAGATAGGAGCATCGCTAGGAGAAGTGTGATGAGTTACAAGTAGACTATGTGGAAAAAAATAAAATTCAGAAAAAATGCCTTGTATCTTTGTTGGGTCGGAAACTTTTCAGACCACCATATGGGATGACAGTTATCACTGACCGAAAGGAGGGGAAAGATTTACTTACAGAAAAGTTCTCGTGATTCCCAACAGTATGTATCCCGAACAAGTATTGAACTTTAAATGGCTAGGACTACCATCATCATGAGATTGATAAGTCATATTTTACCTTAAAGATGATACGTTAATTTAGTTGTCGAAAAATAGGCTTATAAACGTTACCATTTAGTGCTGACCGAGAGCGGTAATCTCAGAGAACATATTCGCGAGAATCTGAGGTTGAAAAAATCAACTGTAAACGCCTAACTTTGTGGAAGACTACCATATTGACAAACAACTTTATTATCCAGTGACTTCGGTCAGTGAAGTAAAAATAACTAATGATTTGGTTGATTATTTGAAAATGAATTTAAGGAACGAAGGTGCCGAAATGAAGTCTTAAGGCAATGAGTATTATTTATTAGCACTCCCTAACCAATCACAGACCAGTAATAATGTTACAAACTGAAATTGTCATTCAGAGACGTAATATTGAAAAATATTTTAAGTGTACATACCTGGATCCTGACTGACCCATTGCTTTAGTTGATCCAATATGATGAAATGATGCACCCTGACTTCTGTATATAATTGTTCTGGAAACAATTTACTAAGATCTCAAATTCTTGGCCATTGCAGTTAATCAATACGCCTACAAAGAAATCCCACGCTCAATGGAATAAAACATTATTTCCACAAGAACTTTCTTAGCAAAATATTATTATAGAACACTGTATTTTTGGAAGTGATTTTTTCCTGATTGCTATTATAGGTACAGACTGAAAGTTAGTATAAATTCTCCTTCTCAGTTATGCAAAAAATGAAATTATTACTATTAAATTGCAATTAGACATTCGTTCAATGGAACAAACCAATTACCTTATTCAAAACTGAAATTTGAGAGTTTCCAACATTTTTGTGAAGCATATCCATCATAACTACAAAGGGAAAACATTTCATAAATATATTATTGTCATGGCAAGGAACAAATGAACGCTGAATTATCAAGAAAAACAGCAAAAGGAATGTCAACATAAACGATTTTACCAACCTGTTACACATAGCGTTGTGTTCTTCGCCGTATTTCACTCAGTTACAACAGTATATTAATGTATCTTCCTAAAATATTTCCTATTAGTTTCGAAATAAGCAATTACCATCAATGCAGGTAGTATATGCGAAATAATCAACCAGGTGTATATACTAATGATGACGGTAGCTTTACAATTATCTTTGTTTATTTCTAAAAGTAAATAAGATATGAAAGTTCCACTTACTACAAACAGAAATCCCAGTCGTCCAATAGTTCGTACAATTAGTCAATTTGCTTAACTTTTGCTATCGTAAATTTGAGATTACGGATGCCTATTAGATATGTTATGAAGGCATTTTGTATTTAAAAAGAATATTAAAGCTTTTGAGAAACATTCGTAATATTTTAGCACCTTAACAGCATGTTCTGCTAAATCAGCTGGTACCCGGTAATACTGAGTATATGAAGGTAAACTAATGAAACAAGCTTTTATGTACGTTTTCTAACTTGCAATTAGAAATGTACGTTCAGGGCCACAAGGAGCTTGAAGGAAATGTGGTTTTGCAGAACTTTTCAAGTCATCCACATCAGGAAAATGAATAATGAATGTTAGTCAGGAAGAGGCCAGAGATTTTTTGGCGCCAAACACCACTAGAGTAGATTCAATTCTTTTGGCGTCCACTGACGTCTTGTGTTAGACAAAGGCCTCTCGGGAATACTAACAATTAGTTGAAAAATTAATTGTTTTATATTGTTAATACTATTACCAAATCTCTTATAAATGTAGGCTGTAATATACCGGTAGGAAATTATGTTATTTGAAACATGAACCGCCAATATTAACCTACTGAAATAAAGTGACATCTGCTATTAATAATATGTACTGATATACCCGGATATACCCATGCCATATTTAAAACGTCCGCTTTATAAAGTGCAATTTAAGATAGTTTCAAAAGAAATCTTACATTGAATTAATTCGTAAAGTACATATGTTTTCAGTGTTATTTTTTTATTTTCATGATTAACCAATATTTATAATGAATGGATAGTGTAGAGTCTATGGTTTACATTTATAATCTTTCCCGCACAGGCCCGTCTTGGTATTTTACATTTCCCTTAGTGGTGCAATACATTGAAGACGAATTATCTGAATATATTTCGATTTATTTAACAAATTTAATTACGTTAACAAAGTCGTGGCTTAACGTAGATGTTGCAAAAATTTTTTTAATATCAGGTCCATCGAAGTTATTTTTTTCTCGTGCCAGGTATACTATTTGGTTAAATACTAAATTGCTTTGAAGAGAATGTAATCGGCTTTTGACATAGGGTGTCATGTTAAAATGAATTAGTATTTCATCATACCCCGCTGACAAAATTGACAACACTTATTAGATTGGAATATGTTTATTTATTATAGGTTTTTCATGTAAAAGCTCCAGATTCTGAGGCTTTTAACATCGAGGAGAACATCCCAGACTGGTTACTTAGTAACTCATGTGGAGCACCATCTTCAGCTACTTGTCCTCCATCCAGTACCAGTATGCGATCACAGTGTAGAATTGTGGTGATACGATGCTGTAAGGAAAGGATGGAATCCGTTTTACCTATACAAAATTTTAAACAGCTTGGAGACACTATTAATTTAAAAAAATATTTACAGGCTTTCAGTCAGCCATGTATACTCGTTGGATGTAGGAAAGATAGCTCTTATTAATCCTAACAAGTATACTATCGTTATATTCTTACATTTACAGATTTAAAAAAATACCATTGTTAAATTCTCTTTTTTATTACAAAATGGGATACATGAAGTTTTCCAACAATATAACACTTCTTCCTTTAAAACTTTAGTGGGATTGTTAGTACCCTTATTAATGAAAATTAATTCTTATCAGAATTCGATGTACTTTCGTTGATTATACACTTTGTGATGATACTCTATTTATAAACAATTGATTGGCTTCTATTCAATGTTACTTTCTTATTTGCTTTAAATTTTATATCCCTCAGAATTGGATATGCACCTGAATTGAAAAAATCTGATGTTAGAAGAGAAAAATGTCACAAAAAATCATTAATTGCCTGGAATCACTCACTTTTTTCCCAAATGAACTTCTGGATATTTAACTTGAATTTAATGAATCTTTGCTTGGTGTGTATTGTGCAAGAAAGCCTTTATAGTTTCTGGAGAAAGATACTTTGTGGGTATATGCATTTGAAAAGGATATCTACTTACAAACATCAGGAGCATCACAAATCTCAATAATTTACTCTGTAGATAGATTTCAAGGCAATAATTTTGTTTTTTGATTGCAAAAGGTATTTCACAAAATTCATTAAATACACAGATATGATTCTGTTATATACTCTCTCTGAAATTTGGTTTTAGAGAGACAAATGCCAAAACATTTATTCAGTCTGAAGTGAAAGATTTAGTATTTGTGAAATGTGGAGGCTTAAAGAAAATGGACATCATAGCCTTTGCTTATGGGCTCCCTTTAAATGAAGATGACAAAATCAATTCTGGCTGTAAAAATCTTAACATCCATACATGACTTCTCTTGGGTTACAAGTTTTGTTAAGTGATGTAAGTCACTTCACATTTATGACTCTTTGCCAAATGGGGTTCATGATGCAGAGCAGACCAGTGGTATGCATCATTCTTTCAACCAAGCATATAAAAAGAACATTTTGACTAGAAGATGAAAATAGGAAACCTTATGGTTAGTCATGTATTAAGAGGAAGAACCTCTTTAAACAAATTCATATCAGTTAATAAAATAGTCAGGTTTATATATACATATTGCAATAATTTCATCACTCACAAATGTAATATAGTTAATTAACAGTGGAGAAACTTGGATGAAACCTTGTGGGTGTGTGGTGTGTAAAAGGTTATGAGGAATTTTACTGGATTAAAGCCATAATTGGTGGAGTCTGAGGTGAATACCAGGAATTGTTCATTTCATATTACTTGGAAGGGTGTGTGAGATAAGGCAGTTAAATTTGAAATCAGAATAAAAATTTAATCTGTTCCATTTTTTTGATATTCTCAAAACACCTATTAGAGAAAGACCATCTAGATATTTTAGACATGACAAACTGTAGTCATTAGAAGTCCTTGCCTCATCACAATCTTGCTAAAGAAACATTTGTTTCGTCAACCCTTCGAATAACTATTATCATTTGTATATGGAATTCATTTACAACTTTCCAGATATATCTTCTTCATAATCTCACTCAGTTTCATGTTTAGTTGTTCAGCTTCCTCTAGTAATCATGTCCTATTATCTTCATTTATCAAACTCCTTTACTTGAACAAACATGTACCTGATGCACATTATTAAAATATTTTATTCTGTTGAAGCAAAAATCCCTAAATTTTACTGGTAAGGCTATCAGGAAATGTACCTTTTACAAATTGAGTATGGCCATGCACCCTAATATATTCCCTATTCATGTAGGCCATATTTATTCCCTTTTAATCTGTTTATTTAAATTACCAAACCCTATGCCCTTATGCATACCTTCATTCTTGCCACAATAAAATCTGAAATAGAGCTCCATCCTATTCCTTCTATTATCATTGATATTAATTGACAGCAGCTGAACTCACAAATTCATTTGAATACAGTATTTTTCATATAGATTTTGTTTCAAAACTTTATTGATAAATCATACCAAAAAATTAAATTTTTCTTTTAAATCATACAGTGGATATGCAGTGGAAATCCACTGCATACATTTATGCAGTGGATTTAGTTGCCTTTGGTTGAATTTGTTATATAAATGTCCTTATATGGTCATTTCTTTTCATTGAATGTGTATCACAAACTCAATGCAATTTCCATTCCATTTAAGCAGTCACTACTTTTAAGCAAGTATTACATTATGATATTTATAATTACTTAAGAATTCAATTTACTATTTTTTTCCTTTGTAGTATTTTTCTTTATAATGGTGAATTATTTCAAATAAATGTGTAAGCCCTTGTTCCTTCACAAGATATATGCTGTCCCCGACATTAAATATTTCAGTTTAAACAAACAGCAATTATGTACACTGACATTATCACCTTTCAGATTACCTGTAGTGAGATGTTGTCTTAAATTGAGTTCTATATCATTGAATTACATCTCATTCACTACTTTCAGAAAAAGTTTTAGTGGATGTTAGCAAAATAGAATTTACATCTAGGATAGGTAAAAAAATCAATTTAACACATTATTCTTCCTACGCAAAAAAGTTTGCATAAGAAAAGGTAATTTATGAAGAATGATATTTAAATTAGTATAAACAAAATATAGTGGGAGTAGGTATTTCTTTCATGTGGAATATTTACATATTGTAATCTATGTGGAAAATATAACAATGCATTTTTGTCTTGAGTTTGGAAATGTAATTGATTACTTTTGTACTATAGTATGTTACTTATTATTTGTGGTACATAAGAACATTAAATTAAATTACTTACAGCAATAGTAACAACAGTGCGACCCGAAAATGCCTTTGTTGCTGTTTCCTGCACAGCTGCCTCTGTTGCAGCATCAACTGAAGAAGTTGCTTCATCCATGAAAAGGCAAGAGGCACCATGCAGAATGGCTCGTGCAAGACAGAAGAGCTGCCTTTGGCCCCCACTCCAGTTTTCCCCTCCTTCTTTGACTTCTCCATCTGTAAGACAGCATACATTCTTGACTTGTAAGTTTACTGATTATTCATATTAGTTATGATCATTTTTCTTTGCTGGTTTTTATCCTTGTCATTACAGAAAGAAATAGTAATATTGTTTATTTGTCTGGAGCTAAGGATAATAATAATGCAGGTACATATTACTTATAAGTGGATATACATATTCTTGGTCACAATATCAGCTTGGATTATAAATCATGCATACATTCGTCAATTTATACAGTTCCACAATATGATCACTTTTTAGAAATTTGCTCTTTTAAGTTCTTCCATGGATAACAAAAAGTATAAAATAATAATTGTATTTAATTTATGTTTCATGCTATATTATTTTTTCCATTTTCCAATATGTTAGTTTTTCTCATTGTGCAATAATATGGATGCTGTCACCATATGAATAAAAGTTGTTAGTTACCAATTCCCCCTGGTTGTGAACTAACAGCATCTTTAAGTTGTGCCATTTCAAGACTCCTCCATATTTCTTCATCAGTAAATTTTCTGTGTGGATCAAGATTTTCTCTGCAAAATAAAATGTATTTTGTTTTTAAAAGGGAAGGGACTTCAAAAATTTAATATAGATGATGGACAGAAGGAATAGAATAGGTCATTTTAGTAAGTTATTGAAAGGTTATAAGGGATTGAGAACAGCATAAGAAAGGAAGGAATATCTAAAAATGGAGTAAAGAGAGCTACAGAGATAACAATATGGAGAGGCTAGAGAAAAACAAAAGAGAGGAAAAAAGACAGGAAAGATATGGATTGATAGAATAAGTATTAAAAAATAACAAGGATCTAGCCATTTTAGTCGAATGATGATTTCCATTAATGCAATTTATGGAACATCTTTGGATTGGTTGGAGAGAGGTTGATGCTGAGCATGTTTTTCAATACATGCAATGAAATTGAATGAATTCAAATTTTGTTATCTTTACATGTATTTAATGGACTTCTGGATATTTAATGGATCTGAGATATAAACGACTCTTAAGCAAGTAGATAATTTACTCACCTTATCGTACCACTAAACATAATCACGTCCTGTGGTATAATTGACAAACTTGATCTGAGGGAGCGTTTGGGCACAGTCTTTATGTCAATTCCATCAATAAGTATTCGTCCCTCGGAAATATGAACCATGCGGAAGAGAGACATGACAATGGAGGATTTTCCACTTCCTGTACGACCACATATGCCTATCTGTTGAAGAGGTAGAATTACAAAAATGAATTAACATAAGGCATTGTTTATTTAATCAATTACTTCATTAAACTACTTTTTTCTGGCCTATCTTTGTGCAATTGCCTAATGACAAAATGACATTGGTTTATTTTTTAAACATAAATTTACTTTTACAAATTTGATTTTGTTGATATCTATCAATCAAGGTAATCATTCCAAGGTATGCATAATTAACCTATATACTATTACTACTGCATATGAAAAGGCCAATTAACAGCTATTGTTCTATTTTGAACCATTTAAACTGAGGAACTTGACCAAATCAGCCACTTATAATACATATGTTACTACTAAGATGATATACATGGTTCTGTTCTTTTAAGAAATGGGCAGTGGAGCATTAATTATGATTAATCACTATCTACCATCTGATACACCAATTACAAATGTTTTCCAAAACCTTTGAGAGTAAGAATCGTCTTTATTACAAGACATCTCTGTTTATATGATTATTTTCTTGGAAAATATCCTTAGCTAAGGGTTGAATAATTTTCTTTTATTATTTTTTAAACCAAAACTTATTTTCATTGGCTTGATATTATCTGGTGAGCAGGATATGTCTGTGCATACATTAAGGTACTCTTTGGAAGTCACTATGATCATTCTATGTTGACACAGATTTTTCTGAATTGAATTGATAATGAATGTGTTGATATAGTCTTTTCGAAACCATAAGACCATCCTCAGATTTACTCATTAACCTTCACATTCTTTATTTGAACTGATTGAGCAACGTATGGATGAAAATAATATGTTTATGCTTTCCTTGTTTTTTAAGGACTGTAATAATCCTCCTTATCTTCAGGGCAGCTGGGATAATTCCTAGAATTCCAACTTATTAGCCAAATTGTTCTTTATGACTATTCTTGAGACTTGGCCTGCTGCAGGATTAAACTTAGATTGCCAACTGGGTTAGCGAGCTTGCAGGCTAACCGAAAGGTCAAGGGTTCGAGTCCCTCCCAGGGCAATCGTATTGTTTGTCCAATAGGTTTTTTTCTATGATTTGAAAATGTGCAAAGTGATCATAGCCGTTGATGCACCCTATAAACTATAATACTACTAATACTACTTTTAGGGAGGGTTTTAAGATGGCGGCATGTGATGACGCTATGTTGTGTGACTTGTCAATTATCAGTTACTCCACAAGAAAAAGTTATTTCTTGTGATCTGTGTCCTTTCATTTTTCATCATAAATGTTCTAGCTTAAATGAGATATGCGCTAAAGTTTTGAATGATTTTAATTTCATACACTGAAAGTGTTTTTCGTGTCGCGTACGGAAGATTCTGCTGGTCAACATGGCGTCCGATATTGAACTACTAAAATCTGAGTTAAAAATTTTTGAACTGTTCTAACTCGCAGCCGGTGAACAAAGCGACGTACTGTGAAGTTATAAAAGACGAAACCAAAAGTTCCAGAAAGACCCCTGAAGTTCCTGACGTGAAAGCTACAATGCTGTCAAGTACTGATGAGCTGAGTGTTTGGAGAGCCAGGATAGTGATATCAGATCCTCAACTGTCCAAAATAACTTAATGTCTCACGAAGATTTCCGTCTTGTGACTCGGAAACATAGAAAATTAAAACATACTCCTATTTTTGGTTCAAATCCCGAGGGAAGTGAAAACAATAATTTTTTCGACGTCCCACGACGTGTGCAACTCTATGTCGGAAGAGTGAAGTGTGGTACTACTTCTGATGTCGTAATATCCCATTACTTTCAGTCGAAATTTCCCTCTGGCGATTTCCTTTGCGAGAGTCTGACGGCTGGGGAAAAGTTTTGTTCCTTTAAGATTAGTGCCCCACTAAATCTACGTGACAACCTGTTCAACAGTACGACCTGGTCCGATGGTGTTTACATTGGCAATTACTTTCCCCCAAAAAGGACTTGTGAAAGTGAGTGACGGAGAACCGAAATTGGGCATAAATAAGGACAACATTAATGCCCGTGATACTACGGATCAGTCGGCGATAAGTGCTCCCCAAACCGTGGTGATGGCTAGCTCTTCTGCCGGAATGGTGACGTGGCAGAAAACAGGTACGATTAAAAAGCAAAGTTTATGACTAGAGGATAGTAGTGACGGCGTCTTTGACAGAGCTGCGGACAAGGATTCCGCGGCCGCCTTGTCCTTCATGAGGAGGGCAGCACGTGAGGTCAGAATTCTGCACTTAAATATTCAGTGCGTACGTAACAAGATATTAGATCTCGAGGTTCTGGTGAGGGACTGTAAACCAGATATTGTTTGTGTCCAAGAACATTGGCTTCATTCAAACGAACTTAAGTCCTTTAATTTGGCTCAGTACTATATCGCTAATGCCTTTTGTCGCTCTGTACACAAATGTGGGGGTGTTATGGTTCTAATATCTCATTCCATTTGCCATGTCCCCATTCCCTTTTCCTTCGAATTCTTAACGAGGAGCAAGTCTTTGAATCCAGTGTTGTAGGGATCAGTTCAGACAATATTGTGTACTATATAATATCCATCTACCACTCACCATCAAGTGATTTCAACGATTTCCTTATTAAAATGGCAAAACTGCTGGAACTAATACATAAGTCAGCTCCAAGCCCCAATTTAATCATAACCGGAGATTTCAATGATGACTTTAATGGTAATTCCAAAGTTAAACTAGACTTTATTGATCTACTAACTTCTTTCAATATAAGTGCAACTAATTCTGAACCAACTAGAGTGAGTGGCAACTCCCATACTCTTCTAGACAATGTTCTGACGAATCTCGATCAGGAGAATGTAATAACAAAAGTGCTAGAATCACACATATCTGATCACTATCCTCTGTTCATTCACCACCTCCGCTCCCCATGACTGTAAAACATACTGCAAAAGATACTTCTCTGAACAGAACATAATGGCCTTTCATGACATGTATAACTCTCTCGATTGGTCTGATCTTTACAATCAAAGCTCTTTTGATAATAGCTTTAAGTTTTTTTATTCTATCTATTTGGATTGTTTTGATATCTGTTTTCCCTTGGTTAAAAAAAAGCAGAAAGCCATACTCAATCTCACAACATAAAAAACATTGGGTAAGTGATGTGATCTGATTCCAAAAAAATGAAGGAGGCAGCAAACATTTCAGTACAAAAATAAATGTGAACATACAGATTGGTTAGAATATGTAAGATTAAAAAAAAGATACCGCCACATACTACAATTAGCAAAAAAATCATTTAACAACAATAGAATCGAAAATGCCATGAATAAATCCAAAGAAATTTGGAAGATTATTAATGAATGTAAGAGTTCCAGGTATCAACAACAAGAACTCCAATTACTGGACCGTTCTGGGAACATGATATCAGACTATTGTAAAATAGCATCGAATCTAAATAATTTCTATCTATCTCATCCTACTCCCTCAAACCCAGTCAATTACCCTCAAACTCCTACTTCTTGTAATTCCTTATATTTACTTCCTTGCACCGAATTAGAATTGATTAAGATCATCAACAAACTATCTAACAACAATAGCTCTGGTTTAGACAGTATCCCTTGTATAGTTATAAAAATCTGTACTTGTTATCAAGAATCAAATACTATTCCTTATTAATGAGTCATTAAGACTGGAGTCTTTCCGGATGCAATGAAAACTCCCAAAGTTATACCTCTCTATAAAGGTAAAGGCTGCAAGTATGACATGAACTCCTATAGACCAATCTCTCATTTAAACCAGATATGCAAAATATTTGAAAAGGTTTTCTACAACCTTCTGACTTCTTATCTTGAATCATTTAACCTACTGTCTAATACACAAAATGGATTCAGAAAATCCAGATCTACATCTACAGCTACTTTTCTCATGGTGAACCAGATACTGTCAAATCGAAGATAATAGAGTTGAGACACTGGGGCTATTCTTTGACTTCTCCAAGGCTTTCGAACATGTTGATCATCAACTACTTCTTTTTCAACTGAAAAGTTTTGGCATAAGAAGCATTCCACACAAGTGGATTGAATCCTACTTGAGTGCACGGCACCAACATGTTGTCCTGTCTAAAATTGGATCTAAGTTTGTCTCTACCGGCCGAGAGGTTACAGCAGGTGTGCCTCAAGGCTCTGTTTTGGGTCATATTCTGTTCTTACTCTACATCAACGATCTATATGAAACTCTAAAAGTGGTACCCGGAATTGAGACAATACTGTATGCAGATGACACAAATGGAATTGTGTCAGCCCCCAACAGTGAACAGCCTGTACATCAGGGCAAACAGTATAACTTCAATTTTTCATCAATGGAGCCTCAAGTAATTTTCTCAAACTCAACCTTGACAAATCTGGACTCATCTATTTCTCAAATAAAAATAAAGTTCCAGCATCAATATCAGTTGATGTTGGGGGTAGATGTCTCCCACA
>WURS02025345.1:0-11799 GCA_011762765.2 Rhinocypha anisoptera | reverse complement strand
TTCAATGGATCCCGTTTCTTGTGTTAATCACTACTTAGGGTCCTAGTAGCATACGTATTTCGACAATATCAGTAGGCAGGTTTAGCCTGAAGGTAGCTTTCTCGCAGGCTAACCCAAGGGTCGCTGGTTAGAGTCGCACCTAAAGCATGGGTGTTGTTTGTCTAATAGAGTATTTTCTATCATTCGAGAAGGTGCTAAGTGACCATAGATGTTGACGCACCCTATAGGTAAAAATACTACTATTACGGATGTATTGGTTTTTTTATTTTAAAGAAAGTCGGAGTCAAGAAGCTTCTGATTTCGACCTCTGCTATTAATCCATGCGGAATTAATACCGACATTACAGCCGTGGTTTA
Organism: Rhinocypha anisoptera; assembly: GCA_011762765.2. Lineage (NCBI taxonomy): Eukaryota > Metazoa > Arthropoda > Insecta > Odonata > Chlorocyphidae > Rhinocypha > Rhinocypha anisoptera. The sequence goes on along the minus strand of WURS02025345.1, from coordinate 11,443 downwards.
TAGGCTAGTAGCCTCCGTGTAATATAATGAACATCTTATGAAGCCTACTGTGAACTTCAGGCGAACAGCGACCAACTTCCTCTTGTAGCAGCCTCAAAGTACAGTCTTTCAATAGTACGTAGCAGCTTCAGAGTACCATTATATCTCCAGCCTGTTTGACCACTTAAAGACCATTCTTCCACCCACCCACCCCCACGGTTCTTCCTACGAGGGCGGAATCATATCCCCTAATAGCCCCCCAACTCTTCCCTAGTCAAGAGTGGTAATAAACCACACCATGAATGACCATGGCTGACTTTTATAACAAATGAAAATTTTATAGTAAACGTCTTAATTTTAATAGGTAATGCTGATGACCTTAGAAAAGTTTAATACTAGAGAAAACTTTCTTTTAAGTCTTTAGGTGCTACAATTTGTAAGGGTCAGAAATGATGTAGAATTATCTTAATTTAGTTCGCGTCTTTGATGGTATATTTCCCCATAGAATGGCCAGAGACCATCTCGCATCAGATTCTACAACGATGGCCTTGTTTTCTTATTTTTGCAACTATGTTGGTATCTTGTTGGTGGAGCACGTATTGAATTAGGGCGTAGGGTTGAATTGAGAAGAGGGTGAGAAAGGTGAAATTCTCCTCTATTCTCCCTCCTATCAGGGATGGCACAAGCCCCTATGCAAAACAGTTCACATTTCGTCACCCTCTCCTCACATCCTTTCAAATTCAAGGTTCTTTTATTTATAGAGTAAAGGCACTTGACGTGTCTTACGTATCTGCCATCTTGCAGAAACCACATTAATACAATATGAAGAAAAATTCGTTTCGGGCAAGAGGTTAACTATGTTTTTCGAATCTGATGAAATTGGAAACGTCGTGACAGAACGCGTGCGGAGGACGTAGGAAAAAATGCCCAAAAAATTATATGATCTGCGTTACATGTGTTTTTTTAAAGGATAAAATTGTTAAGAAAGTAAATTACATTAAAAGTGTTTTAAATCATTTGACATGTAACCCATGAAATACTACTTTGGAGACACGCCATCAATATCCTCCAATGTGTTTATAAAAAATTGTCAGATTTTTAGGTGGTACCATGGTGTGCTTAATAAGATTAGTGTGTCAAGCCGGCCCTGCATCCTCCCTTTCAATTTTTTGTAGATATAGAGATGGTAGAGTGTGAGAAGGGAGACCGTCGTGAAAAAGAAGTCTTTGTGGCGTTGTGCAACTTTATAAAGATAGAACGGTTGAGCAATAATCAAAGTTGGCGACGTAAGGGGGGATTAACCGTATATGAATCAAGAGGGTCAAACAGTGGCTAAGCTTAAAATTTTGTAAAATTTAGGTCGTCTAGAAAAAATGTTTATGAACTGTTCTTTATGAACTGAAAAAAATGTTCTCTTGATATTTAAGCGGAATTAGGTGGTTCTCTCTCTCAATTTCTTACAATAGTGAGGGAAAAGGGAATCGTTATTAACCCAACTAGGTAATAATTCATCTTCATCAGTTTCTAAACGGCCAGTCTGGTTGGTTAGTATCGTTAGTCTGGTAATCGGTTTAAAATTGTTTTTGGGAACTTATGAAGGTCATATGTTGCGGCCAAATGATAGCAGGTTTTTAAACAGACTTGTGCTGAGCTGTGAAATGTTATATTGGTGAAACATTTGCAGAAATCTTCTTAGCTACAAAAGACTTAATGTAGACTCACGCGAGAAACAGAATTTTGATGTTGCGGTAATCAATTTGAATTCACCTTTGACTTCAAAACAGAATTTTGACCTGAAGAGGTCAAAGTTTGATTTTATTTATAGAGTCAGGTGAGATGTGGTGGAAACTATCCATAATCTAAGAAATAAGTTACAAAATTTGTAATTTCCACTTTTAAAAACTTCTTCTTTATTTCGACATGTTCCGGTGTACTACACCATACTCACTCACTTGATAATGGTGTAGTGCACCGAAACATGTCGAAATAAAGAAGAAGTTTTTAAAAGTGGAAATTGCAAATTTTGTAACTTATTTCTTAGATTAGGATTTATGAGTTTGAATATGCGTATTTTTAAGTCATATCATTGTTTCCTTCCTGATGTTTGACGTTGAAATCTATCGTGTTGTTTCTATTATCTTCCACACACCACGTGAAACACTCTTCCTCAAAGATTTCGCCCCTTAACTACTCGCATTATTCTTTCCCTCTCGTAATCCCTTTCCCGACTACAGAATTCAGCGGACTTTGCATTTCAATTTCGGTTCCGGGGCAAAGAATTGGTCGGAGCGCATTCTAATTGTAAATCCTGTCTACTCCTGCGGCTGCCAAGGGAAAACCTATTCATCACTAGCGCGGATTAGTAGCCCGCGTTTTAAAGAAACCGCCGGAGAAGGGAAAATGGAATGGAGGAGGATGGGTTTGGGTGGAGGAACGGAGATATTCCTCAGAGGTAAGAAGAAAGAGGGAAAGAGAGAAAGGTGAGGCGTAGAGGGAAAGAGTTAAACGTGAGTAGAGGGAGGAGTAGAAGTAGTAGCTGCGTTAAGTGATTAAAAAGAAACGCTCGATGCCTGAGCACGGTATTGTCGCGGAGAGTGGCTCGTCAGCCCTACCTCTCTCTCTCTCTCTCCCTCCCTCCCCGAACGCTTTCCACCGTTAATTTTTCCTTCCCTTTGCGCCACTTTAACTCCAATCTGGTCGCTAGAGTCTTCGCAAAAAAAAGTCGTTAACGGTGTATTCCGATCCTGATCCTCTTTGGTTTGGTCGTCAAAGCTACGCTCATGTCAGTGCATGCTGAACTATAGCCGCCATACATTTTTTAAATTGGTTTCGGTACACATTTGCAGAATGGAAATGACTCTAGTTTCAATTTCTTTTTCCGATTAACCGTTGCAATGGTTAATAATTAAAAAGCTGAAATATGCAGAAGAGGCGAGAACATTAATGAAGCAAGGGAATTAGCATATATGAGATGTTTAATTAATCATAGAATATTAGACTACGACAGTAACTTCGATAAGGAATGTAACTGAGATGAAAACATTGACATAGGTTTTATTTCGTTTCCCGACTAAAGTTGCGTACAATTCTTCACTGCTATCATTTCATTCTCATTTATTCAACTCCGGATTAATTATAAGCGGTTGACTTTTTTTTTTACTTATAATGCCTTGAATATATGACACAGAAAGTTCGCTATTTAAGAGTACCTAAGTTTCTTCCATTCTCATGCAGAATTACTGCTGTTTATCAATGAAGTATATTGATCCATAAAAATCGATTTCTCATAAGGTATGAAGTCATAATCAGTTATTAAATGTTTTAAAAATTTCAACAGAATGTCATAAGTTAAATCTGTTCTTATAAAATGTTTAGTTCATTACATTCTCTGTATTAATAAGATGGAGAATTTAAAGTGATCCTTAGGAATTTGTATTCATTAATTCATAAACAGTCAAAATAATAGCAATTAATTAATCTTCATACTGCTCCTATTACTGGTATTTATATCTATTTGAGATCCATTTCTGTGCCATATTTTCCAGAGAAATAAAAGATAAAGAGATTTTTTAGAATTTTCCTAATTCCTCTTTTTATCATTTATGCTGGTCCTTTCCTCCATAAATATAGAAAAGATATTCCATAGTTTTCTCAACAGCGAATACATTTGCTTGAATGATCGATCGCCTAACTACCATTCAATCTTCCCTATTCTTATGCATCATATCTGCGTCGAATTTCATCTTTCTCCCACCTTTACTCTCTTAAACTCTCACTTTCTTTCTCTCACACTTTTTCTCTCACTCCAGTCACTAATCTAACATTTTTACTATGATATGGTGAGATAGCTACAGGTTAATTCACCGAAAATGCGCCAATAGAAATCAAGACATAACTTGATATCATAAGACAGAAACGTTGCACAATTACAGCGAAGAGCTTACTATAGCACAATTAAATTCAATAGCGAAAATGGCGCCGAAGCCATTAGATATCGTAGTGACAAAAGCGCATGGGCCCGAAACAGAGGATCACGTTGTGTAGGATAGATATGATGAGGTTTTAGAATTGACATAAAAGCATAAAAGGATGAAAAAATAATTCAACAATGAACATAGAACGTGATCGACGGAGAAGGAAACAAAGAAGGAAAAGATTTAGATAATTTGATGAAGGGAAACAAAAAGAGGCGTTTATTAGTCTTGAAAAAAACACGAGTCACTTGTGACAACACACTAGATAAATCGGCCTCGAAGAAGATGAATTTGGTCATTATTGTTATTATGATATTTGGTCGCATCTTCAAATTAAAATTACGTCTAATTAACTTAATTCATGATTAGTAATATTGTTAAAGAATCATTGAAAACCATACTATTGTGTTTAAGTTTAATTTATCTTATTTAATACGTCAATCACTCAATTTTGTTGCTTTCTGGAAGATGAGTTTAGTCGAGAAAGATTATTTGAAGTTAATATTCAAGTTCGAGATCAACCCCAGAATTTATTTCAGCGATGTCAAAGTCGCCTATGTAAAACCCTAAGTTATTTTTAAATTATATATATTATTCTTATTTAAAGTATGGAAAAAACAGTAAAAATTTTAATTTGCGAATGATATTGTGTTCCACAGTTTAAATAATTTTAACTTTTATTTAATTATTTTCTAAATTTTGGAAACATACCTCTATAAATTGTACGGTTATTGATCTAACATTTTATGTCACTAATATTGCCAAGACCTAATTTCGTTTTAAATCCCCGAATTTATCCCTCGTCGAATTTGTCTTCTGTTCTCGATTATAGCGCCTTGCACCATAATCGGGAACAACAAAATGAAGAGAAAGGTCGATAAACTGTGAATAAATTTGCAGTGCTTCCCCTCTGCGGATAACTTTTCCTCCCGGCCAAAATATTCCTCACACCGTTCATCAAAAGCCATCATCTCTCGTTTAATATCAGTTCCCTGGGGGGCATTCTCCATCCTCCTCTTTCATGCCCCGTCATAAAGAATGAAATATTTCCATCCCCTGATTAACCCCGATGCATAAAGACACTACTCAATTAATCAAAAAATTCCCCAAAATCTTCACCAATCTCTTCGCCTCACACCCCCGCCTCCCTCAAAAGTCCTTCCTCCTCCTTCTTCCCTCACTTACGCTCCCGCCCACCTCCAGCAATTTCCTCCTTCTTTTATCCTCGGGTTTCACACTTTTCTTCTCTGCCCCGCCTCCAACAATCGCTTATTCATCCCAAACTCACACCATACTGCCTTCCCATTCTTGTCGTTAACACTCCTCATGGAATTGGACGGCATTGAGAAAATAATCAAATAATTCATTCTCAAACATACATACATAGTTTTACCAGAAGGATTCCTCGTGTAAATAATGAATAGTTTACTTATTGGCAATGAATAAAGTAACTTTTGATAAAAGGTGAAGCGTCGTTGTCCTACTCAGGTGCATTTATAAAATGCATCGGGTCTATAATTACTTGATGGGATTTTAAAATTTCAGTGAAGTCAAGTTTTTATTATAATTTTATGGTTTCATTCTGTAAGTTTTCGCCCTTAAAATTGTGGTTTGTTTGCCAGAACGATATCTATAGTAATTTTGTATGCTTATTAGCAAGCTTTTATTGCAATTAAGTGTATTGATCAACATTTAAATTCATTATTTCACTTTCCCCTAAACCATGAGAAAATTACTTATTAATTTTGTTCGTATGGTGTAGTTGTCAATTGGGTTTATATCAAGTAATCAAATTATGTGGAATTTACGTAAATTATTGCGATAAAACTGGAATAGAGTTGGGAACAGTTAAGATTTTAAAAAGTCCGTGATTGTGTCCAAATGTAAAGGGAACTCGAGGACTATTATTGTGGGATTCATAAGAATTTGACTTTGTTAAGTGGTTCGGGTTGAACTAAATGAAAACATCCACAAATAATACAATAACTATTAAAAAAATAAAGTGCACGATAAATATTTGGTCATGCGTCAGAAAACATGGTAATGAAATACTAAGAGCAAAGAAAATAATTTACTTTTGAAAACCATAAGAGCTGGAAGAAAATTTTTACTATCTATATATTTATTATTATTAAATTTGTTTACTTTAAACTATCTTATCTACGTCTCTTTCAAGTTTTTTTCATTATAGACAATGTTTTGTCTGCCAAAAAGGAGTGAATCCTTTTAGTTCCGAGAGAATGACAGATAATAATCATTTGTACATTACAGGGAATATTCTACCAGCGACAGCGACGAAATTAGTAAAACTATATGAAGACACATCTTAATTTTGGACAATTACAATGAAAATAAAGTAACAGGCTCTGCAATACTTGAAGAAACTCATTTCTTTCTTCTTAAATCCTGATTAAAATGATATGATGATTAAACTATACTAAACATTTTTAAGAAAACTTAAATTTTTATGTCCATTTTTAAGGCCAGCTCTTCCTGAAACAAGTCCGTTACAACCTACATTCCATCATTAATCGCTCGTATACTAAACTCACCCTTTACTCGGTGTTCTGAAAGTTTAGAGTTCACGACTTAAACTTCCGCCATGAGTACACCGTAGAAAGCTTATCAACTTTGAGGGTTCATCGATAGATTGCCATTTTTAGTCCTCCGCCGTTCTCATATTTCCATTGCTAAATGCACCCATACTTGGCGACCAAAACCGACCAATCCATCTCTCCTTCCTGCCTTCGCCCGGCAGACACTTTTAAACGTTTGGCCTCTTACAGAATGGAAGCAGTAGTTAAGAATGAAAAACGACACTGCGATTTAGCAAGAAAACAATCGAACTACTTAATCATTTCCCATAGTTTGAGAAAGTACGAGGGTAATGTTGAAGTATGATTGAGGACTTGTCTCTGAAAAGTTTTCCATGCCCTCGCACTTTTATCTCCGCCATATGCTTTCTTATCAGTCTCTCGCCCCAGTTCGTTACATGCCACTCTTGAGCTTCATTTCCCGGCCTCCGTCTGACGTTTTTTATTTCCTTCTCCCTCATGTTTCTAATAATCTCCGCAACCCACGGCTTTGTGATTCTGTTTTATGTCACTCATCTTAATTCTCTTTTCTTTCTCAACTTAATACTTTTTCTGCGGCTCTCCTGTTCTTGTCATTAAAAACGTCTCAGCTTTTTTCCACTGTTCTGGTGTGGTTATCCTCGTTTATAATATTGTCTACTAATCACCTATTTATATCTTCTCAGAGGACACTATTTTTGTGAAGGATTCTATTTTCCCTTGAAACCAACCCTTTTCTGTCCTCCTGAGTTTTGCATAACGCTAAATTAAATACAATGTCCTATACTTGTTACTCTTTTGGAATATTTTTATAAACGCATTCACAACACGTATTAATTAATATATTTGATTTGCAGTGGCATCAAATTTAGGAGTTATAGGCATGTCACAAAAAATATTGGGCAATAGAGTAATCATTTGCTCAGCTATAGAGAAGGTGGTAATCTTCCCTTTAATAAAAGCAGCTCTCCAAACTATGCTGTCACCGGCCCGCATTTTCATACATTAGTGATTCCTAACTCTCCATTAACTAACATTCTCCATTGCTTCTTATCATACGCCACCCTTGGCCTGGTTCTAGGGTTTTCCCCTCTTGCGTCCTCTCCAATAGAATTTTAATAAACTATCGCGCATCTATATTTGTCCTATTAGTTTCTCTCTTCTTATTTTGGGTGTAGTCGCTTCATGAGGTACTTTTTTGACAACTCTCCGGAGTACTTCTTTATAGGTTCTCAGCAGATATTAGTAAATCTTATCGGATGAAGGAGGCACAGCCGGTGAGATACGGTGTTCGGTCTCCTTTATATATTAAAATTATAAGTTGGCAGTCCGAAGATTCGTTTATTATCAACCCTACAAAATTGATTTATTCGCAGCTCTTTAAGATATAATGTCACATGCCAACCCCTTCATACCTCCATTGTTACTAAATCCAACATCCCTTCTAGGATCCCTTCCTAAGCAGTTTTTACAAAACTGTAGTGACTGAATATGTATTTTTTGTTTCTCTCATTTTGGAGTGAGCGTAGTCCATGAGCTTCTTTTTTTGTCGGCTCTTTGAAGTAATTTGTCATTGGTCACTCAGTCTATTCATTTAATTTTTAACATTCTTCTGATACTCCCATCTTCCCATCTGTTTTTCTTTATTATGTATTATATTAGTAATATTTTGTATATTTCACTTTTATACGATATAAATTTTTCCATATATACTACTTATACTAGCGCATACTTTCACGAGGCATACCCGGAGCAAAGATGTTTTCACTTCCATTTCTAATCACGTTATTATTTCCAGAATGATGATACTTGCTGCTCGTAATTGTTTCTTCTGAATGAATGCCTTCTCCACTTGGGTAATTCTTCTTATCATCTTCTTCTTGCTTCTTCCGTCATTGGTGACTTGCTTCCTGGGTAGCGAAATTCTATATCCTGTCAAATCGCTCCCTTCACCAGCTTGATTTGTCAACTGTTTGCTTTATTCCGTTACCTTTGTTTTATTCTTGTTTATCCATATATTCTATTTAGACATACCCCTTTCCATTCTCTGCCTAATGAATTTGCTGACATTTATAAATTCATTCTTGTTCTTTATTGACGAGCCTTCATTAAAAACGTGTCACTCCTGTTCCAAATGTACACTTATTCAGACGGATATTTTGCTTTTCCTGAAACTGGTGTAAATCATATATTTTTTCAACATGAGAAAAAATGATTTTTTTGGGCAAGAACTGAAAATTTTAAAGTGAATTTTGTTTGGTACAGAACATATACAGTAATGATTATTTTAAAAACTTAAGCATGTATAAATTCTATCCTTATCCACGTGACTATGAAATTTGTTTAGTAATCCTATAGACCAGTGGCACCCTAAGTGGAGTACACATATCCCTGAGGATAAGCAACTAACTTCAGCGTCAGAAACATGTGCGTCTAATTGTTAGATCAACTTAAATTTACCTTGTTCAGCTTAGATTGTAGTTTATATTACTTTTATGAATGTGACTGATATTATCAAATACCCATTTTCCATATTAAATTGTTATGTGTAATTAAAATATATGCAATAGATTCCGCTCAATCAATAAGGTTAACGCCTTATTAATTTTTCTACCTAAGAGTTATACTGTCAAAAGTATCCGGAGACCACTGACCAAGACGTGTTCTGCTTTTCTCCTAAAATCTTAATACAACTTAAATTTCGAGAAGTAACAATGTTCATAATGATTCTTGAAAAAATTAACAATTCTTCTCTTATCGCTCGTTGAGGAATTTTTTCAAAGATTTTTTTCAAGGAAGGTCGGCCCTTACTGTCATCATCTTTTTCAACACATCTCATTATTTCAATACAACGTGTCATTACTTTCCGTCTCTCCCTTCCGCGCTTGAAGAGAGCCATATTGGCATTCCATTTTGTATTTTCTCCACTCAGCCTTTTAGCTCCCGAATTTCACAATGCCATCACCCCCGACTCCTCCAGTCGATGTGATTCCACCGTAAAATCTTTCTCTATCCTTTATCTTTTAACGTCAGTTCCCATCGCTATGACGTCATTCGTCTATTCTCATGACAACCACTTATATTTTCTGTGTTTATTTTTGAGGGCCCTTCCGAGAGGGTACTTACTGGTAGAAGATCCATTTTTTCCATGTTGAGTGAACTTCAATCTCGAGGTTCAGTTGCCTTTTTCAAAGGAGTCAATTCATGTCAGTAAACTCGAACGCCTTTGTTATTGCTCATCATAAAGGGATGGGGTGGGTATCGAATGATGATTGTTACTTCTCCGTGCAACATGGAATCTCAACTTTAAAATGTAGGTCCTTTGTTATTACTTGTCCAAGATTCCATTTCTGTGTATATTATATACATAAGTATGTATTTTATACTATAATGAGCCAAATATATCTTTTGGAAGCAGCAATATTGATAAAAAATATCATCGAGATTTAATAATATTGTAATTGTTGAGAAATGAAAATTAACTAAATTAACTAAATATTTAAATAAGGCATTAAGATGATTTACAAATAAATGATAAGTAAAATAGTAGAAGTATTCCTTAGGCAGTATTAGTCATTAGTGGGTAGAATATACAAATATTTAAATATTAAGGTTATTTCTCCAAAATCCTTCCGCGTACTGTGTAAATATTTGCTTATAGGCATAATTACCCACCAAGAAATTTAAATGCTGCGCAATGAAATAAACTAAAGCTAAACTAAATAAAATATAAACCATTTAATACAGGGATCGGGATCAACGTGGATAGCTTTCCTATAAGATTACAATCTTAAGCAAGTGAGTGTGACGTAAAATGGAGTTTATTAGTAAGGTGAAAATGTAATAAAATTTTTAAATTCAAATCTCATTTCAAAAATATAAATAGTCTAAAATTATTGATTCATTAGTTAAATAGTCTATTAGTGACAACTTTAAAACCAAAGGTTTTGGGTGTTTCATTACAAATATGAAGTGACTGTCAATTTAGATTAAGTTGAGTAGGTAACTTTTAAGGTAGTGTTAGCCGAGTAAGTAGAGCGCTTGGCTATTGCATGGGGGACCCAGATTCAAGGCCTTATTGCGAATTTGGACGCCTCAAGATAAACCCAAGCTGAGTGATTTTTCTGGGTACTCCATCTTTGTGGGAAACCACAGGTGGTTCAGAAACTGCCCCCCCTACCCTGCTATGCGAAATTTCACACGACGTTCGACTTTTAGCTTGGTGAACTAATTATGCATTTCTCAAACTGAACTTAGGGTTAATGACTGTGATTGTGGATAACTTTTTAATCACAATCCAATTTCTCAGTAAAATAGTAAAATACCTATAAGCGAATGCGTATTCGGAAATTCAGAGGGCAACATCCAGAACATCACATTTTGTATCATTTATAAACAATAATGGATGCCTTGACATTGTGGCGTTCGACAAGGTACTCCGACAAGTGACGTCGTCTCGGATAGAGGGCATAGGGTAAAAATTTACATAACACCTCAAATTTACTGAGATGCTTAATGACTCCGTTAGGGGTAAATCGCATAAAAGTCTTTTCGGGGAGCTCATTTAAGGCGCCTGGCTCCATGACGACCTTAATATGACTGGTACTCTCCTTTGTGTACGTCTGCGGTTGCGAAAAAAAATGATCCTCTCCCTCCTCCTCTTGACGCTCCTTTAAAAGGCGCCACCCCCACACCACCAAAACCGACTTCCCGCTCCAAGTCCCCCAGGCACTACCACCCGCCCGACACCGCCTTTCTTTGCCGCGGGCTCGCTAGCAACCATCCATCAACACGGATCGGCCTTTATGCCCGCAAATTGGGCTGCTCCCTGTAATTGAGTCTGACGTAAGTCTGTCACGCGCCCCCCCCCCCCCCCCCCCCCCCCCCCCCCCCCCCCCCCCCCCCCTCGCCACCCCC
>WURS02025334.1:0-11800 GCA_011762765.2 Rhinocypha anisoptera | reverse complement strand
TGTGGAACGCAAAGTTTTATTTCTGTTGTTATAACATGGATTTCCACAAAGTCTCGGCCTTAACCATTTCTCAAATGGTTCTTTAAAATGAATCATTTGCCATTTTATGGATGGCAACCAGTTTTTACTGTTTTGAAATCCGACTGACCCTCTCTCTCTCTTACTTTAAGTAACTTTAGCCGTTAAGTAGTGTAGCAGTCAGGCAACTTGATCTCTCCGCTTCATGTTTCTCACAAATTTCCATGCCACCTATTGGTTTCCTCAACGATATAACATAATAGACTGCAGAAATTGTCAAAGTGAGGGAGGAGAGCAATTTAATGTACATTAATGGGCAAAATATTTCTTGATTTATTCATTTGGTGGAGTCACAGGTAACATTTACTTTTTATTAAAAGCTCCCTCTCCAAAAATAGACATTTGTCAAAATGTGTAGATCGAAAAAAAATGCATATAATCAAATTGCTATATATGAATTTAATTTGTAGAGATTCTTTTTGGTCATCGCCACTTATAGTCAGTGTTCCACTATAAATAAATTCAAGTTTAAAATAAACAGGTAATTGCAACAGGCCGGCCTCAGTGGACGACGGGGCAACGTCTTCTCAACCTGGAGGTCGCAGGCTCGAGTCCCGACTAGGTGGATTTTTCAGTAAAGGTATCCTGGTGTAAGAAATATTAGCAAGTGATATGATGAACGATCTGGCCGGACCAGGATGGAGCTCAGTCAAGTGTGTCTTGGGTGATTGTCCTCCTCCGGACGCTGCCCCGGTCTCCCTGCCGCCCGCGAAGTGACTCGCCGCCGCGTCTCTCTGTTTATGACACCCACCGACCCGACTGCCCTTCTTCCTTGAGGGACGCAGTGCGATCGTTTCTCCGACGTGAGTGAAAGCGAGACGCTTATAGACGAGACACCCGGGGACGGGACGGGGGAGAGAAAGAGGAAGGTGGTGAGACCTTTAACCGAAACTTCGGTCAATTCGCCGATCGAATCGACGGAGACTCTCTCTTTCTTGATTAAGGGACGCCGTCTGATGCCCACCCGACGCCGCTGGACGAGCGGGTTGGCATTAGAGATGGGCGATTCCTATTCGATTCACTCGTAAATCGATTATTTTAATACGATTCCCATTATTTTGAATCGATTATTGTGATCAAATTCTGATTCGCTTCGTTTCCATTCCGATTCGATTCTGTTTCGATTCCGATTCAATTGCGATTCAGTTGCGATTCCGATTCAGGACAGGAGGAAAGGAATATTCTTCCGTCAGCGGCGATATTTCCGCCTAAATAGCGAAATTCTTCAACCAGACTTATTGTGTCATGTCCGAGTTTTATTTGGCTGCTACCTTCCTTGAGTCGACTTCGGAAATATTTTTCCTCTGTGTCCTCACATTCCATCTCCATGGATTGCGACCTTGACTTGGTGGAAGGCCTTGTGAACTCCGATTACCCAGCTGCACTGACCAAACCAATAATTTTTGCTACTGATAGGGTAACCCGTGCCAGATAGATCAAGGGATAGGAGCCAGACGAAGGGTAATCCTCTTGATGTCTGTCCCTCAGTGAGGCGGCTGCATATGTGACTGATCCTAAGGCCATAAAGTGTGATGGTGTCACGTTGAAAACACTGTTGAGGTAGGCAACGGCGTGTCACCTCAGTTACATAACAAATCTTTTATAATAGAATACGAGAAGTGAATCCAAGGAATCGCATTACTCACAGCTAGGAGAGACCCGCGATACTTCGCCATGATCCGAAACATTTTCTCAGCCGAATGAACAGTGGTTCAATGCAAAGAGGGCTTCAAGAGTTTTCTGATTGAGGAGAGAAACTTAGGAAAGCATTAAATAGAATATTTAGAGAAAAATATTGACATGTAAGGACTTGTAGATTTAAATAGAAGGACTAGAGGGACTAGAGGGAGATCAAGAGTGGAGTTGGCAAAGTTTCAAAACGGAGTGTTTGAAGGAGACTGCTGAACATGGAACAGTCAATAGTCAGTCCAACAAAGTCTGTTGTAATCCATGACTATACGCCGATAGGAAAGAAGGAGAAGAAATAAATTGAAAACTAGGAGGCATACGGAATATCCATGTGAGAAGGAATGTGACATTGATTAAGAATTGGAATGCATTGGCTGGGAGAAGTCAAGCCTTATATTATCACCTTGAATTAATTCGTCAATCGCGTACAGAGATGCTTACCGGTTTCCTCGCCTCACTTCCACAACTTCGATACCATATGCAAAAGGGAGAATGCTGATTTATTAGCCATTAATCTTGATTCAGTTGACACCTGCGGCTTCTGCTGCTTTCACCGCTACTCCCTGGATATAGAGCAATGCTGGCGAGAGGTGGCAGTCTCTTACGTACAATTAACCACTGCGTATTTTTATTCTATTTACCTCCTCACTTTTAATACATCATTGTGATTAGATTCTTGCGCAGACGTACGAGATGATGTAATATTTAACTGACATTTTATCCAGGAAATTGAATATCTTATTCCATTCGTAAACTGCCAAGGCAGTCTTTGAGAGGACGAATGACACACGTGAGAATATTGACATCTATATAATGTTTGCAAATGTCCTCAAAGCAATGTCCTGTCTCGATTATCGAATTTTCCCGGTTTCACGTTTTCTTTCCGAGAGAGATTATCTTAAAACTTTCCTCTTGGTTCTGTGCTGTGAATATTCGTGATATCATTTTTGGCACTTGTAGCCCCAGGGTGAAAGTTCCTCGATCTTCACATTTTTCGGTTCTTGATTTCTTCGGGATTGTATTCACTCCACTCTTTCCAAAATCCTCTTTCAATTTCCAACTCTCGCAGGCCTCCGCAAATATTCCAAAGAATATATCCTTAACTTCGCCTCCCGAGTGTCTTTACAGCTTGATTAATTGATTTTGTCAGCCTTTTTTTTCACGGCCTTGTCGGATTCGCCAGATCGCGTACATAAAATCACAGAGATAGACTGTCGAACATATAAAAATAAAATGTAATTTTTCCACGAACAATTAGAGACCAAAATAAATATGGCTACACGCTGGGAGATAATATTTAGGGTAACTAGTGTATATACACATATGTAATATCTTTCACGTTTTTTAATTGATTATTAATTGATTTTGTTCCCGCATGACATGTGTTTTCTTTCATCAATGAAAATTTTGCATGTAATTAGTTTCTCTGCACGTGGGAATGCATGCCTGGTGATGGCTCACTCACCCTCCTGCCACGCGTCCCCTTGCGGAGGATTGCAGGGTGTATTTCGTAGAAGTTAGACGCCCATTCATTCGACCATGCCTTCCGACGCGATGGCACCGAACATCTTCTTCCACCGCTACGGGTCGTCCTTGGCAATTCTTCTCTTGTTTGTCCCTCCCCTTTTCCTATACTCTGTTCACCTCTGTTCTAAATATAATTTCAATGACTGATTCCGTTTTCTTTTACCGAAGTGGGTCCTCCCCAGCTGGCTGCCTGTTTCGTTGTTTTAACACGTCGGTTCTCTGATTTCTTCACAAAAGTTTTCCGCCTACTCTTCCTTGGCCTTCTTGCATTGCCATATGAGTTGGTCCTTCTGATAAGCGGCTTCATCAATATCGTTTTATTGATTGTATTTCCTTCTTCCGTCTTCTATAATATCCTTCAAATACCTGAGTCGGGTAATGGTTTATGGTGTAACTTTGTGGAATTGCTTCATTGTAACAAATAGAAACAAGACACTTTGTGATTCCACATAAAATTTATTAAACCACGACCCAGGTTTCGTCGCATCAGGTCGCCTTGCAGGGCGTGACATGGTGGAATTTCATAATGAAACAATGTAGAAATGATCACTTTGTGTATTTCCACAAAAGAACAGAAAAACACGACCGGTTTCCACGATAATCTTCGTCATCCTGATGACGATTATCGCCGAAACCGGTCGTGGAACCTTTTATTTGATGGAAATATACAAGGTGATGATTTCTATATTGCTTTAGCTTTCTATTACTCTATTACAAAAATGTTTTATTACGCCGTCATCAGGTAAAGAATGATACCAAGTACTGACTAATATACCAAACATCCGGGGAATTAGGTACCAGACACCCAGGCTACTTAGTAATTATTGGATACCGGCCACAGGATAATTTGTAATGTTAAATACATTTTTTTCTATTTGTCCTAATCACGTCCTCTTCTCCCCGCCACTCACTTCATCCCACTTCCCCTAATGTTTGGTATGTACGTCGGTACTTGGTATTAATCTTCACTTAATGATAAAGTATTGCATCGAAACCGGTCGTGGAAATAAAACAATTTCAACTAATGGAAAAGTGCCATCTCTTTTTCATTTACATTTTTCAATTCCACCACCACCACATGACACATGAAACTATGCTAATTCTTTTTTAATCTTCCGTGGTAGATTTCATTGGGTGATTCAATTTGAAAGAAGAATTTGGATTTAATTTATTGGTAGCCCTTGGCAGTGCTTGAACCATTAAAATTTTTATGTGGCCGTGGGAATAGACTTTATGTTGGTATCCCCTATTTCACAAAGAAATAATTGTCGGAAGGGAATCTCAGTCAGACCTATTCGATTTCCTAAAGAATAAACTCTCGTTGAGATATAAGTATTGTGGTTCTACAGACACACTTAATTTTTCTCAATTGGAAATAACATTGACTTTGTTGTAATACTCATCATACTCGTAGAAGTCTGTTGAAGTATAATCCTCTTAAGGTGTATGAGTAAAACAAACTCGGGCAGGATGAAGTAACAGATTGTGGACAGTGGAGCGTCACACGTAGAAAAGAATATCATGTTGATATTCGCGGTTCAAACATCCAAAAAGTATTACTGGTCAGAATGAATTTTTTAGTGGATAGATAATTAGAAAGGGATGAGAAAATGAAAGACAAATAATAAAAAATGGCCAGTAGTTATAATGAGGAAATCTTGATCAATTAAAGCAAAGAAAGTACCGATTTCAACATGTGGAGTATGTTACTCTATCTACAGTAACATGGACAAATAAAAAATTATGTAATAAATGGAAAAACAATTAAAATGCTCGATCTACTGTCAATTTCGATTAGTGCTTCGTCGTTACGAAAAAATGTAGATTCACAGACGCTGGGGTGTGTGAATGTAAAATTGTAATCTCCTTATTTGTGATGTCTTGGTGGCCCTGTGGTCTTGGCTAGGGAACGATGGGCCTGGGTTCACGTTCCGGTGACACCTCTATCAAAATCCAAGCTGAGTGATTTCCTGGGTGCCAGATCTTTCTGATAAAACAGCACAAAGAAAGACACTATCCCCCCTTATTACCTTAATGTGCGAATTTTCACTGAAAGTTGGGCGTAGTATGTACCAGGTGAGCTCCACACTTACTTAACAAGCCAACCCAAGGGTAGATTTCTGTGGTGATTGTTTCTTATTTACATTAAAAAAGATTATAATTTAAAAGAAGTGGTCTCGATCAAAGAGGGGACTTGCAGCTGGCTCTTAATGTCAATTACTTCCACGTAAAGCGTATGGTTAATGAACAATAAAAATATTAGTGTTACTAATAGATGATATTTCTCTTTTCCGAAATTAATGTTCATGTTGAATTCCATTTAAATGCCTCACCGGGGTAATTTCGTTTCCTTCCAAGGTCACGCCAAATATTGATCAGCTCAATGAAATTTTTAGGATTTAATGTATATTTGCTTTTACTCGCACATTAAATAGACAATATAATCTTGTTCTGCGTATTTCTTTACAATTGGAGGTAACTGAATTCCGCCATTTTATTCCCTTGACGAGGAATTCCGAGTGTGATGTGTCGACGCACATTTATTTGCTTTCTATTATGCCTTTTTTGTTTTTTGTGTGTGTTATTGAGAGTGAATGGCTCTCTGCCCAATGCACCTGCCTTGGCTCGATTGGGTGACCGTTGGAAGTGGGCCAACAGGAAGTGGGGTGGATTCCTTGGCTCGTTTGATATAAACACTTGCATTTTACCCCTTTTGTTCCTTCGGTTGGAAGGCGTGGTCTTAACTGCCCGAGTGCTCCGGGCCTCTTGACCCCACGTCCACTCTGACCTCGCCTGCTCCCTCTCGGAACACAGCGCTGCCCTCGCCTCCTTCTTAAATTATGTACGCGTGAATAATTTTAAATTTGATTACGATATTTCTGGGAAGCAAATACATAAATAGGCATGTCATTTGCTGGTGTAATCTCCCCCTCCTTAGATTTTAAAGAAGGTACCATTTTTCACGTTGGTTTTTCCGGCATAATCCCTTATTGATTAAGTTCCTCTGCCTAATTATTATCAAAACACGCAGGGTTTTCAAACCTAAAAAATTGTCCATACATAAACGTATAGAAATCGGTCATGAAAAAATCATTTGGAATCCTTGAGATTCGATCAATGGACTTTCCAATCACCGATCAGGCTCGCTAGCCAGATACACCATCAAGTGCGATTAATTCGACACATGTTCCCACTTACGGTCTCCATTGTAGCACAAGTGAGAAATTCGTGCTTGTCAAACCGCAGTCGCGAGTTAATACCTACACGGATACTAGGGCGCTCTAAGGGCGATAACATATTTCTTTTGTGTTTGAAGACTGCCTGGGATTCTGGATACAGAGGCCGTAATAGTGTGTAATATATAAAAAATTAGACTGATGTTATTTATGATATTATTGAAAGTGCTTCACGTCACTAACAACAACAAAAAAAATGCTCCAACACCCATCCCCTCTAACGGGTGATGGAGGAGCGTTGAGGTTGAGGCGCCATCTCTCGTACCGGGCGGCAACACGCCCGAGGATTCGCGGCCGTCTGGGGACGGAAGGGTCTCACGAAAACGTTGAGGTTTATGCTGCCTGTATATAGGGCATCCCGTCCCGTGGCTGAGTCGTGATCGGTGGATTGGCGAAGGGTCCTTTTCCAAGCACTGTAGAGGATACCCGTCCTCCCTGTTGAAATTCTTCTGTTCTTTTACTATTTCGATGGCCTCCCTCATTATCGTAAGTTGGGGAAATATCGCTTCTCCTTTTGGCCAGTACCCCGCGTCTTCTACGCCCCGGTTCACTCCGTGCTTTCTCGGCGACGGCGAACAGGTCGCTTCTCCCTTCTCCGTGGCTCCATCTCTCTGGTGTTCCTCTTCAGTATTATTACCACGGATCTGCGGGTTTCGCCGATATATGTCTTCCCACACGAGTACGGTACTTGATAAACTCCTTCGTTCATTTCTGTGGGATTCTGTCCTTCGGAGTCCCGACACTGTTGGCAATCTTCCTTAGGCAACGGTACCTTGTGCCGATCTGATGCTTTTTCAGAGTCCTGGCAATCCTCTCCGGTGTCACTGCTACGAAAGGGATGTTGGCGTATTCCTTGGGCTTCTCTTCGATTTCACTATCCCTTTCCCTGGTAATGTGTTGGCCACGTATCTCTTCCCTCTCCGGCTTTTTCAGGACCAATTACTTTCCGCAGCCGTTTCTCTGTAGAGCTCTCAATAGATATGGTTTCTCTGCAGAGTGTTGGGATCCGATAGGCAGTAGGCTCAATGTACAAGGGTGGCCACCAGAGAGACTTTCTGGGAAGGATGTGTCCGTGTCCGAAGGCATTCGCGGCGCTGGGTCGTCTCCGACCGATCCTGAGGCCGCCCGTGCTGAGCACGGACACGAAGCGAAGACTGTACCGAGCTGCCTGCTTCCTGAGATGACGTACGCATCCCCGGTGTGGTCTGGAGTGTCCAAGGCATCGTTCGTCGCCTCCAGGTCGTGCAGAACAGCGCACTACATTGAATTCTTGGGCGCGGTCGTCTAGACCACGTCTCGGAAATGAACCGCGACGGGAACGTGGAGTTCCTCGATGTCCTCCTGCGGAAATTCGCCGAACGATTTTTCGGGAAAGCGGCGGACTCTGATATCAGAACCCTCCGGGTAAAGCGATACGACCGTTACAAACGGCCGACCTGGGTGATCCCTCCGCACTCCCTCCTCCGAAGCGGCGCAAGCAGCAGTAGGCGGAGGGTGGCAGTGTCTCTCGGAGTGACCCGAGAGACATAAAAACGACCGAAAAATCGCAAACGAGTACGCGACGCCTTTGAGGCACGAGTAGGCGCAAAGCGGCTCTCGCCAGGGCCACCAACAGGAGATCTCAGCAATTTACTTTCGACCTGAAGCCGCCAGCTGTAATGCCGGTGAAACTGTTGTCGCGAAAAGCCAACGAACGCGGTGGAAACCCGATAAGACATGCAGAGTCATCTAGAATCCACGCCACGGAAATCTACGAAGGAACAGCAGTAAACATTTTCTGCGTCTCATTTACGAATAGTAATTTTTTATTCCATTTTTTAATTCATTCTTATGACACATTTCCCTCCCCTCGATTTTAATGGATAAGGGGGCGGAGGGGGGTGAATTCCTGAGTAAATCAATCTAGGAAATGAATAATTGCGACTATTAAAAGGTTTCTGGTGTCCATGCCCCTGAGTGAGCTACCAAATAATTAATTATTACATCATCTGATAATAACATTGTTTGAGGAATCGTGAGAATACTCAGTAATAATATTTGAGGCTCTACTCGATGAATGTGGTTTTTGACATGATTTAAGAACGAGAAAGTAATTAGTATGAACTTTTAAGAAATTGCCTAGAACATTCACGTTTACTATGAATGCCTTTTACCTCGCCATTTCCGTCAACCGACTCCACCATATTCAACGTCCTTCAGTGGTAGAATTATTTTGACTCAGCTCCCCACACCGTCATCTATTGTGATTATATATCTTTCAATTCGTCACTTTTTCGTGTAAGCATTACTATTCATTTAGGGATAATCGCCTTTCCCTATACACTTTTTAGTGAGGGACATCGAGCATAAAAATGTATCTAAACCATTCTTTTCCGAACATGATCCTCTTTTAATCATTAAATATTCTATGGAGGAAAACATCTCCTTTAAGTTTACCTGCTCAATCGTAATTTTTCTTTGAAGTTGGGAACCAGCGGTAAGTTTCCGATGAATCCTGTTATCACCGATGCCTACGACAAATTTCCTTGGGATTCCAAGAATCTAGATTTTCAGATCACTAATTAATTACAGTTTACAAATGATGATAACAATCTCCTTTCATATTAGGATACTTACGTAACCTTGAGTCTCTCCTAATCTAAATAGTTTATCTTTCCTTGCCAAGTTTACCATTCATTAAATCTTCTACCTTGCTGTTGAATGTACCTCATCTTTTCCTACATACGCTTTCATCGACTTCCTCAAACCTCTCTTCCCTATAAGAATACGTATGTTCCCCATGTAAGCTTTGAGGCCTTAAGCTCCCCTTTTGGTTGGTTTCTCGGATTATTTTCTAATCGGTCACTACTAGTCACTAGATAAATTTAATTTTCGAAATTCTTGTGTAGCTCACATTTTCATTCCTTCTATATTCTTTTATCTGAGACTAATTTTGTCAATTTCTCATTTTCATATAAAATGTTGCTCCATATATACCACCTAAATAACCTCTTCCTTATTTCTATACTTATATAATTTGCAGTAGGTATTTTTTTCTTATGAAGGAATGGCTTCTTTTCCTGAGCTACTTTGCTTATTATTCCCTTGATGCCTCATCCATCATTGGTAAGATGGTTTCATATGCAGCAGAATTCTTCCACCTGCCAGATTCCTTTCTTCCCTGACTTCATTTTTTATAACAGTTTCCCATACTCCGGTTGCTGAGCTGCCTTTTGTTTTATTCTTGTTTATCCTTAGGTTGTATTTTCTCGTCCCTTTTCCATGAAGACCAACCCCTTTGTTATATCTTCATGCTTCTCTGCGTCTCATATCGCAGTGTCATCTGAAAGTCTCAGTCCGCTTTAAACGTTCACTTACGTATGTCCGATATGCATCTCATAAACTGCATCTGGTCACTGTTAAAGAGAGAGAGAATTGGAGCGCAGCGGCGGAAACGCGGCACTTCCTTCGAAGTCCCACATTTCAGGGCCAGAGCGATCCAATCCTCTCTCGTCCATGCACCTCTTACTCACCTTAATCAAGACTTGAGTAGAGAGTACCTTCGTTAACTATTATTTTTTTCTTTATTAAAATAATTACTTTTTTCCGGGGTTCCTATAAATTTTCCCCCGTTTCCATTACATATTACATTATACATAGAACTCCTTTGTTACATTATAATTATATTGAATGTTTACAATTTTTATAATATATTTTTTATTTATTTCCAGGGTTACATGTTTATAAGAGGGTTATATTCTCTTCTTTTCTTGCTTTACATTATAGTGTTTCTTTTCTTCTTACATCTTGTTGTACAAAGTCGTCTTCGTTCTTCACTCCAAGTGTTCATTAATGCATTTCTTAACTTTTTCCCTAATCTTACTGTTCCCTAGTCTTTTCTCTACTTCCTCTATCGTGTAGTCTAGGTTGGGGAATTCTAGCCTTAAATTGTGTCTTTTCATCTTCGAATCTTGAGCATTCTGTCACACGATGTTCAATTGTGTCCGAGGTCGTCTTGCATCTGCAGGTGTCTTCTTGGGATTTGACAATTTTTTTTCTCTGGTCACTGTTATGTATAATTAAGACTGATTTATTTTCATCGGTCAGCATGTAGTTTCGCGTGATTTGATCATTTTTACATATGTGTATTGATTCGCCGTGAAAATATCCGCGCGTGGACTTGGGGACACACTACTATTATCTCCCGACGGATAGCAGCGACGCATCCAAGGCGCCTCCGAACATGAAAACAAGAGAA
Source organism: Rhinocypha anisoptera (assembly GCA_011762765.2). Taxonomy (NCBI): domain Eukaryota; kingdom Metazoa; phylum Arthropoda; class Insecta; order Odonata; family Chlorocyphidae; genus Rhinocypha; species Rhinocypha anisoptera. The sequence continues at coordinate 1,033 of WURS02025334.1, read as the reverse complement.
AGTCCTGGAGGAAGAGGATTCTCTCGACTCTTGTGTGTGTCACGTCTATTCCTGGACTCTCGGCATCACACACGGGTTGGTGGAAGGCGTCATACGAATGTGCCGTGCGCCCCCGGGGGTCGTGACCCCTTTCGGCCGCGACACTGGGGCGAGCTAGCGGGCGGGGAGGGAGGGATTTGGGGGGCTGGCAGAGGAAATGAGAATAATAGTGTGCGGGGGGGGGGAGCGCTTTTCGGGAACGTCACACGGCCGCTCGTTCACGTCTTCTCTGGTCACTCTCGTCTACCCTGCAAGCCGTCGCGAGGACGTGTGGCAGGGGGAGAGTGAGCCTTCACCAGGAATGCATTCCCGCATATTAGATGTAAAACGCATGGATAGAAACTAATTACATGCAAAAAATTTCATTGACATAAGAAAATAAGTACATGCCACGCGGGAACAAAATCAATTAGAATTTAATTTTAAAACACATTCAAGATAATATACATACTTACACTAGTTACCCTAACTATTATCTCCGAGCTTGTGGTCATATTTATTTTGGTCTCTAATTGTTCGTGGAAAAAATTACATCTTATATCAATCTGTTCGACACCCCATCTCTCTGATTTTATGTACGTGATCTGATCTACCGTAGTACGTCGCGGCTCGTAATATATAATTTTGACTTCTTCGCTTGAAGTGATCTTCCTGAAATCCGCATACTAAATTTAACGTGTGCGTCAACCTACGCTCGACGTTACCAACCTAATTTTCTGCAATAAGCTTGTTGCACTGCTGCGTTGATCGTGAAAACCTTTCTCAAATCTGGCAGCTACACACTCGATGTAACTCCGACACCATTCCTGCTGCCCCCACGCGCTCGGCGCATATTCGATAGACGATGCGTTACTAACGAAAAGAAAAGTAGTAACGACGGCTCTCGTCGACCGTGGGCGGGGGGGGGGGCGGGAAGGAGGTTAGTAGGAAGTGTCGTCGATAAAAGCCGGTCGTTGGGGGGTGTCCCATTAGGTCGGAAGAGCGCACGTCTGAA
>WURS02025323.1:0-11801 GCA_011762765.2 Rhinocypha anisoptera | reverse complement strand
CGTCTACTGAGCGAAGGCTTACGCAGAATCCAATTCGGAAGCAGAAGAAGGGTCGTTCCGGGAACTTATATCCAAGCCCGTAACGCAAACAGAAAGCCTCTTCCGCGCGAAGGTGCCCACATCTAACCATCCGCCCTCACCATCCCCCCTTGCGGTGTCGTCCTCCCTTTCACAGCGCCCTCTCCCCTTTTGTCCTTTGGTCGCCACGCCCTCATAGGCATGCAGATGGGGCCTCGATGGTTTGTTTCCACTACGAGCTATCAATGGAAAACAATATTGATTACGCAATGCGCCTTAAATGATTAAAACAAAAAGTTGTTCATGGATGTAAGACGTAGTAGGAAAACACACAAACATTTATATCAAAGGGATTACATACCGTTCGATTAATACCACCAGGGCATGCAAATATGACCAATAATTTCCGCTTACCTTCTCACTATTCTTTCTCCTTATCAAATACCGGGAACCAAAATTCCTCTCCATGATTTATAAAGACTCACATCCGCGAAAATTTGAAGATTTTGAAACATCTGCGCTATCAGTATATAAGTTTTGACCACCTAATTTCATACCCATTTACGTTTTAAAATATCACGGTAAATTACTTAGCTGCTTCATCTCCATCCATGGGCACTAATTTGGGGGTAATCTGACTCTCACGGGAGGAAAATTCACGATGGGCTACATAGCGCGAAGTAAGTGAGAAATAGAGGGTTTCCGTTAATCAATCTGGGGATTAAAAACTTAATGATAAGGAGAATATAGGATGAACGCATGTTTTGTAGTATGAGATAAGAGAATGCCGTAATTAGTCAGAATTATTATCCCCGCACAATGTATTTCAGAGGATTGCGCATATTTCGTTCGGACTATAATGAACCGGAAATTTCTGTCCCATATGTCCGGATTACCGGATAATCCGGGTGGACCCGGCCCAAGGGTACTGCTCTTGGGAGAGAGAGAGAGGAACAGAGGTGGGGCAAGGCGCTGAAGGGTGGAACAACACGTGGTAGGGGGCGCTCCATGTGGCCGACCGCTCAAAGTTACCGCATACTGTTTTAACCTATTGCAGCTATGGGTACATAGCCACAACTACATGGCCACTTGTAGGCGAAGTGGTCTAGTTCATCTGAAGAAGGGTCTGCAACTAGGGGAGACCCAAACGATTTGTGCGTGGCCTTGGGCCGGAGTTTCCCGGTCATAAACTCAGTCGTCTTCCCTACGATCACTAGAATGTCACCAATTCTAAAGACACGAATACAAATTCACGAAAAAAGCCATGGTTCCGTGTGGTTCAGTGGCCTATGGATCAATTTCCCACTGTGGGGGTCCGATTCGCGCATTTGCCGAGAGGGGCGCCTGCGTGTGTGAACGACCGCCACCCGTCGGCTGGACGCAGTCGACTCCAGCGGAGGTGAGAGGTCACAATCACGCCCTCGTGCGGTAACTTCCGAGAGGTCCTCTTGCTTTGAAAAACCACAACTTACAACTACAGTGAACCTTTAAATTACACGTGCACTGTCATTGTAAAAAGCACAAATGAGGGACTTTCTAGATTCCACCAATGTGTGAAGGGATGAGAGTGGTAGACTGTTCTAGAACATGACGGTTTTCCAACACATAGTAAGTCCGAATTGAGGAAATCAAACTGCTTGAATAATAGACACAAAAAATACCGAATATTTACTGAAAAAAAATCATTCCGTAAGAAGCAGTCAGCATGCCAGTATCGTTTACCTTGCATGTAATCGCCTTTTTACATCCTAAAATCATTACTCTTAATTAATATAAAACCCACATCATGAAGCGTCCCAAATTTTTGTGTTATATGGATTTCCTAAAACTTGACAAAAATGAACGGAAGACCCTATGCGGTAAAATTAATTTTCCAATGAAAATAGTGAACTACGTTTTCATTCCTCCTGGAGGGAAAAGAAATATTTGATACGTGATCAGTACTCTTTATCAGTACTCATTTGATACTAATACGTACTAATTTTTTTAATCAAAGTCTCTCAAATGCAGTATTTAGCAACTATGGACGACTTTTCATTCGAAAGGTAGAGATAGAAAACTTATGAAGTAGACGCTCTCATTGAGTTCATTTCCCTTTCTACTTTTCCCGATTGGGAACAACCCTGACGATCTCCCATTGATTGTTGCTTCTGCAAAAATCACTCATTCCAATCTCCTCCAGCTTCATCTTCCGCTATGACACCAATCGCTCCTTTAACAGGAAAAGTCCCAGATTTCCCTTTCAATTTCAACTCAATACAGTTTTTTATCAACCTCACTTACCTGCCTCTAAGATATTTCATAACCTTCATTTACTCTTACAATTTATTTATTAAGTACATTCGTTTTAAGGGTTTGAATAATACGCATATACATAGTATTTCTTCGAGAAAGGCCTCTTTTCCTTGAACTGTGCGGGCAATCTTCTTTCAAAATGCTTTTCAAAACCCTTACTTGATTCCAGAAGGAAGGGATTCCAGAAGGAAATTTAATTCATTTAAAAGTCTTAGTGATGACGATGTTTTCATCATAAGCCATACGATCTTGAATGGATATAATACTTATTCTTCTTAAAACATAGGTTAAATGCTAGCGATGTCCTGCATTTTCACACTTGACAGCGAGCATAGTCTGGACTTAAAAGTCTTCTTGTATGCACCCAATCACCTATTTCTCAAAAATAGAAAGACGGTTTACTAGCACAATAAGGGAATAAATTAATAAAAAAGTTGAAAAATATTATTTTATTAATTTCATAATGAAAACTGAATTTCGAGGTACAATTCTGTAACTCAATTCAAGTTTTTAAAATCCTATCAAATATTTGTGGATTACTGTGTACTTAAGCCAAGCCTTAAAATGAACTGAATTGCTTGATCCGATCTCCGCATATAATAATCTAAGTATTTGACGATGAAATTATGATATTAAATTAATTAAACGGGAAAATTTATACTTAAAAATAATAATGAAATTAATAAATAAAAACATTTGTAACGTATCCAAAAATAGTTATTGGATTATCATGTCTTCCTATAAAAGGAAGTTACGTAGTACTATTTTCTAAAAATCCTACGCCAGAAATGTTTTAAAGCACACAGGTCAAATATTGGCAAAACTGACTTACGTCCACAGTTGTAAAATTTAAGGATTCACAATTTGATTGAATATTACAATTACCTTTATTCGTGATTAAATGATGATAAGGTATGCATACAATAATGGTATGGATACATAACAATTATTCTAATTTACATTATTAAGTCTGCAATTTCTGAGATAAAGCAATTCCTTTCCTTTTCTTCTTCTTTGGACTTACTCAAATTATCGTATTTGTTTAAGTATATTATCTATTACTACATGTTAAGATTTTGGAATATATTCTTTCTCATAACTAGCAGAATATGTTTCGTTACTTACATTAACGCTTTAGTTTCCCGTACAATTTATATGTAGCACTCGTTTCTCCTCCCTTCTACTCCTGATTTAATGGATTTTCATTTTCCCTTTTCTACTCACTCTTTTTTCACTGTTACCGACGGTTTCCTCAATTTTCGCGTTTATCCATCGCCTATTTTCCCCCGCAGCTTGGGTTATCTCCCAATCCAAAACATTCTTTCTCTCCACCAGTGATACTGTTTTCCCGTTTCAGCTCTATATTTTTATCACTGGCTTTCGATATCACATCCTCCTCCTCCTTCCTGCTGAAACTCATAAATTCCACTTTTTCAGAGACCCTGTCCCTCTTTTTTATCTTTTGAAGGTTACCATACATTTAACTGTAACTAAATTATGGTTCGAATCTGCATCTGCTTCAGGAAATCTATGTGATTTCTTGACGTTGTCCCCAAATCTCTGTCAACACAAAATATGATCTAGTTCCTGACTTCCAGACATTTTTCACGTGTGTCCACAACCGAAATGATGTCTAAAAAATGTACGTCGGAAGCCTCCAACTTCCCATAAATATTTCGTTCTCATTTTCCTGAAGCTCTATCTTCTCCTACCCAGAACGTAGTAGACCCCTACCCACACACGGATCTGACTTCTCAACAACCGAAAAATTATTGATACTAATGGAAGTGATACGAAGCAAAAAATATAATTAATGGACGAAACCATGGAGTATTAGTCCTCAGAGATTCATTACCCCTCTTTGCCCTAAGAAGCCAATATTTGTCAGCTGTGCACAGGTTGACAAAATAATTGCTAATTTCAGTAATTGGGTGGGATTTTAAATTGTCCCAAGGAGTTCGGCGTCTCTCGTAATTAAACTTGCAATCCTTTGATCGCATTCAAAAGGACATGAAAGGATGGATCAGAGCGATTCATTGAGTTTCCAGAGGGACCCTCATGACTCCTCTCGACTACATCCTCGCTTTTATTCACTTCCATTTCCGCCATCATCATCCCCTCCTCTCCCGAAATTCACTTCTGTGCTATCCGATCGATCCTCGGCAACAAGGGTCTCTCGCCACAGTACCCGGCTCACCTTCATCATCTTAGGTAATCGGGGATTCGGTCGTAGGAGCTCTCCGAGCTATCCTCTTCAATGCCAATCCCTTCCTTCCTCTAATGTCCCTTGCTGCTCTATGTCTTCAGACACCCATTTCCCTTATCCCAAACCATCCCCCGAAGGAGTCCTTGATTTTCTTCCGTCGCTGTTCCATTTTCATGCTCCAATGAAACAGCTTATTTTTATTTTTCATGTCAGTGAAGTTCCCCCATTCTCTATTCCCTTTGTTTATTATTCGAAGAAGATTAATCTTCACTGATTTTCGTTCTTTCCATTTCGCTCTCATCAATCCTGTTTAATGCTACATTTTCGTCAACTTTATGCTCCGTTGATGAAAAGGCTCAAATTACAGCATTATAATACTTAAATAATTCGAAATTCTTTAATCCGCAATAATTCCCTCAAATTTTAACCCCATCACATTTTTATTAAGTGTTTTATCTCTCATTTCTCCCTAGTTTTCATTATTGTGATTAATGAAAAAATTGCAATTCTCGTTGGCGTCATTTGATTCCCTAATATTTTTGGAATTCTAACACAAAGTCATTTATTTGTTAATTAATCCTTTCAGTTTAAGAATTTTGCGTAAATAGGTTTATCGTACGATTCTAGTTAAATATCTTTGTCGAAAGATAATTTTTGACCAGAAGATTTTAAAGGAAACTATAATTATTCCTTCACATTGGCAGCTTACTAGATACGGCTATCATGTTCCTTGAAAACAACGCACGAGTCAAGCATTAAAAAGTTGGCCTACAAAGACTATTTCACCCGGTGCAGGAATCGAGAGGAATGTACATACATATTTGAAACCATACACAGAAAAGCCGTTAGATCATATCTATAAAAGTTACTACTTATGAATATTTGTATCACGAATAACTTTATGGGAAATGGAAAGCCGAAATTCCATTAGTCGTCGTTGAAAACACTATGTATAACGCAGACATACAAACGTACTACAATTTATGTCTTAACCAATCATATTTGGATTAATTTAATCTAAAATGTTCTCTTGGTATTGAGTAAAACATTCTACTTCGAATAAAATTAAGAGATTTAGTGTTCACCCAACTGAGACACCAGGCGATAAAACGATTTTGATGCAGAAAATATTTGTTGGCCTGGAACATTAGGTGTGTTACAGTGGCGGTAATGATGTTCTAAACAAATCATTTGTTAAAAAGTAAGTTGAAACTACTACGAATAATATAAACTAGAAAACTATGAAAAGGTTTGAGATGCGGTTTTGCGAACATGATGTTACGTCAATGGATTTCTGCAAAAATGTTTGAAGTATTCTTTATAAAATTGAAATAAAGATGGTTTAAAAATTTTACTTGTATGTGACTCAAATTAAACGGTATAGCTTGTGAATTTCATTCAGTAGAGTTTCTCCCTTGCTCGGAAAGAAAGAGCCATTTCTGTACTCACTCAGCCTCCTCCATTGGCTCCGTCATGGCCAGGAAGACACAATTGAGCAAGATGGTGGTCATGACAATGTAGTCGAAGTACTGATTGGTGCTGAGGAAGATGCAAGCTCGGCGGACGGAGTTCCACGGGGAGAAGAGGAAGAAGGAAGGCGTCGCCGTGAAGCGGTGGATGTAGTTCTTCTTGAACCGCTTCGAAACCACGCAGAAGGTCTGCAAGGATAAAAGAAGCCATTAGAACCACGGCGAAACGAAATGAAGTAATACAATTCATGGTACGTGACCTCAAACTCAAATAAACTTCTACAGTTGGCGAGTGATTTCATCGGTCAAAGTTACAGATCATATTTTCGTCTCTGAACAACGTTATGGAGTTCATGGAAAATACACACGATATGATTAAATTAATGAGTCTAATAAACTATAAAAATAGCAACACAAAATCAAACAACTCAAAGGTTATAATAATGAGTGACTTTAGAACTCCCTTGGTAATATGGTTCAGTGCGCATCAATTTTTCACAATGACGAGGAATGAAGAAAGCTCATTTTCTAACAAAAAACTTATATACTACCCATAAAATCATACCATTCAGAATTTTTGGCATGTCTTTTCTTGAGACGGATCTAGCCATGGTCCGTGATTCGAAATCACAGCTCACTTTGCTCTAAAATTTAGGTTAATACTAAAATATATATGTAAATAAATATATATATATTGGTTCGAACACTAGTGGAACGTACAGAGACACAAGACACAAAAAGAAAGAAATTCAGAGTGGTGAAGAATTATATATATATATATCCTTTTCACCTTCTCCTGGAAGAAGATGGGACGTCCCATCGAAATTATTAGACTTAGTTACTCGTGAGTGTTATTTATTTTTGTTTTCTATGTTTTTCATCGCCACCCCTGTGTCTGTGCTATATATATATACTTATGAAGAACTCAGACTCAACACACTTATAGTATCTTCACACACAGAAACAAGGAAAAAGATAAACTTACATAACGGAGAAATATTTCGGGGCTCCTTGCCACTTTGTCAATCTGAGAGAACTCAGGGAGTCTATCTTTTTCCTTGTTTCTGTTGTGAATGTCTGTAAGTGTGTGCGTGTGTTCGTTATATATATATATATACGGATAAGGTATCATTATGGGTAGGAATATAGTCTTTATAACACCATGTCTTTCTTGTAATTTAAATGCCAGAATTGGAATGTTTACATTTCTCTGCATAAAACTAGTTCAGAATTTATTACAAAGTTCCGTGTGACAACCGTCGTAGAAATATTAGTTTTCCTAATGAAAGACCCGAGTCCCGTGAATTCAATTTATCTTATCCTATTAATTATTCAACAACTTGTCCACTTGTAGGGTGGATGGGGCAGGTCCCGAAATGCGCTGGGGGCCGTTAATAAATTTCAAAAGATTCAACGCGAGATGGTCATAAAAATGTCCAAGGCATATAATAATTTAAAACTTAATTTAATGTCAACATAAAAATATCCTCATCTCTATTCTCGAATCATATTCACTCATGGTGTAACTGGGATGTCAGAAAGAAGAAATATCAAAATCCAAACTGATCAAACTGTTGGGTGGAGGGTTAGGAAAAAATTGATGGATGGTATAAAATATCCAGAAAGAAATTAAGAGTAGGTTTTTGTCTGATGTCAAATGAAGAGAAAAGAGCCAGAATTGAACATTTTCATTGCGGAGGGGTGGAGAATAATAAATTCATCATTTAAGGGGGGAAAATGGACCTCGAATAAAAAAGACGATGAAATAATAAGTGAAGCAACAGTTTCAAAGAAATCAAATGAACTGTAATAAATTAGAACTCAATAGAACTCAGGGAGAGACTAATAAGAGTCGGAAGACAGAAGTATGTGGAAGATAAGTGATTACTGAGTCAGAATTTGAGTAACAAGATAAACTGATACAAATAACCAATAAATGAAAAAAACCGGCTACATGGAAAAGTTTAGTATAAAGATTACAATACACGAAAATTTCTAATTTAGGAATTAAAAAAAACAAAAACTTAAAGAAGAAAAACTATATAAAAAAGAGACGGAAAATAGACTTGGATGACGTGAGCTTAGATTAGGAATCTTACAAGAAGAATCATCGCTGAAAAGAAGAAAACCAAAGGAACCCGAATAGAAGTTACAGCGGATTACTTGGGGGCCTTAAGAAAAATGAAAGGAAGTTCTGTTTGGGGATTTGAGGTTAATTTTATGAGGAAGAAATTTTACCATAAACAATTGCTGAGACAGTTTTAATCCCACCACAAAAGATCTCTAAGTAAAGAGTTAAGCAGTGACTTGAAATAACTTAAAGCCATAGTTTTCGTTCGCACGTGAGAAACGGTGTAGCGTTTAGTACCTACATAAAATTTCATGACAGTTTAAGAAAAATGAGTTTTTTAAAATTCAGTCAATGTTTGAAGAAAAATGTTGTTGGAATTAGAAAACAGAAAATAACAAGAAGATGTAACAGTAGTGAGAAATTAAAAAAAGGCATTAACGCAAATTTTATTTTTGCTTCTTTGATTTTTAGGATGCAGTCGAGCAAATTAAAGACCAAGGCATAAATATAAACCATCACAGAAAAATATAAAAGGACCTAGTATAAATAAATATTAATTGCAGCTTTTTGATGAATCAGTCGTTATAACAGTGACGAATTATTGTTAGAATAGAAGAAAATTTTTAAAAATACCTGCCCTTTGAATTTTACTTTAAACATGGACGCAGAGAAAATGATTAGAAAGACACATGATCTAGTTAGAAATATAAGCGTCGATTAAAAATTGGGGCAATGCAGGCATTATTTCAATTCAATAAAAGTATTAACAAAGTCGATTTTCTTCGGCTGCTCAGGCTTGACTATGTGGACTTCATCTTGACAAATTGTGCTTTTTTGTACCTGAAGATGACGCCAATAGCTCGAAACTTTTCGTTTCATAAATATAGTCGTGGAAAGATACCTAGGGTTCTTCATTTTTCAAAAGTATTAACGTCATTATTGAGTGAACATCCACAGGAATTGAATATGAAATTATAAGAAATAATCAAACTTTTATTTTTTAAACATTGGAAATCTATACTTAACAACAATAAGAATAGTTGTGTCATACAGGGAGAGTATAAAAATATAAATTATGGTTTATTTTTACAAAAATATATTTGTATATAAAATATTAATATAGAAGTGTCAACAAAAGAATAGACAAAAGTAGAAGAAATAATAACTGAAATTTTAAGCTAAAAATTGAAGAAAATTATTTAAGAAAAAACATAGTAGGCTGATAAAGATTGTACGGTAGCAGAACCTATTTTATGATACAATATGATGGCAATTGTTTAGAGAACTTTGAGATGCACAATTAGGAAATCCCAAATGAATTTAACCATTATTATTTTTTTCTGCCCAGAAATAAAATAAATGCGGACTCGATAGAAATTATGTCAAGCATTTTTGCGAGCATTATCGAATGAACGTTCCAGAAAATATATCTTGACAACTAAACAATCTCTAAGTTAATAAAATATATACAAAACATCTGTTGTCTTTTATTTATACAAAACATTAGATCTACCAAATTAGGGGAGAAAAAAAGTTTTTTTTTCGCGGAACGAAAGGATTTACTGCGTTTTTAAAAATTAAATTAATAAAGACAGCAAAATGACGAACTCCTGATGCAAAATTCAGGACAAAAACAGTTAATCTGCATTTATTAGACCATTTACTCTTAAAGAAAAGCCTCCATGACGGGATGGAAAGAAGGGATGTCTGGCAATTTCAACATCAGTGATGCACCCTCCTTTATCACTTGTCAGAGGCCGAGAGAACAAGAAAAGTGACGCTTTCTGCTGCGTCTGTGTGTTTACCAAGTCTCATATCTCCATGTTTTTTGGGGGGCTTCTCGCCCTCTCTGATCCAACCTTAAACTCGCTGTAATTACCTCGAGACATGTGAGTGAGAATGAGAGAGAGAGTGAAAAATAAAGTGGTTGGCAGCGGAGGAGGCAGGAGCGGGAAAGACAATGCGAAGATGAATCTAGGTCAGATGAAAAAAAACGCCGGAATGAGTGGAATAACTCTTCCCTTCTTCCATGTTGGAAAGGCATATAAAAAAAAGAAGGATGGGGGAGAATATTCCCAGAAAACAGAATAGCACAGCCAAATGTAAGCACGCTACCGAAGGAAATATTTACTGACAGTAAATAACAGCTGCCCTGGGAGGTCAGGGAGTCAGAAAGGACCTCTCCAAAGAAAGCTTGGACAACGGATACCTTTCGTTCCACCGGCGTGAGACGCGGGTATTATGCAAAACAGCTGCAGAGAATTACAAGGGTCTGGGAAGAAAGCGACACTGCTGAGGGGATGTAGGTAGCGACAAAAAGAAGCGGAGGGAGAAACAAAAGATTTGCCACATTCCTGTTCCGATTCAGCTTCTTGAGTGAGAAATGAAGGCACGAGACCAGGTATTGTGATCACTTACTATGACTAAATATTTCTACTTAAACCGAGGGATCTGTTAAAAAAAATTTTTCATGCTCTTTTCCCCTAGAATATTCCTTTGCTTATAATGAAAAAATAAAAAGAAAGAGAAATTAAAGGTTCTCAAGGGATTCGAGAAACACATGGAAAATTTACATAATTTCAATATTTAACGAGAGAGATTCAATGAACTTAATGCATCAAGTGTTTGTGATGCAAAAACAAGATACGCAGATAAGAAATGATGTGTGGCAGAAGGTAATTTATGGGTTCGAAAAATTGAATATTTATAACAAACATATATTCCATATTATTATATTATATTTCATATTAAAGTATTTATTATTATACAATTACCCACACACAGAACTAAGGCAATTACGGTTAAGCCAAGCACGTTATAAAAACGTAATGACGAGAACGAAACACCCTAGGAGGAGAATGAAAAAAAAAACCTAGCCGAGACGTTACCCCACCGCCACCGCGGCCGAGATGAGAAATGCACTTCGTTATTTCATAGCCAACAAATGGGAAACTACAAGCCAAGTAAAAGAACCAAGAAATTATTATTTTATATAATTTAAATGCGTGCGGAGGGGAATGGATATAGAGTTCGTATAATTCCCTTGTGGTCTCAATAAAAAAATAAAAATCTGTTTTACGGGGAGCCTTAAGAATTTTAGTGGAAGGAAATACGCATGTAGTCTCCCTATCATATAATACTAACATTCACACGTTGCGAGTCTTAGCAGCACTTGAGAGCACCAAAATTATCATCATCAATACCACGGTGAAGTCTTAAGTTGGACCCTTTCAATCCTCCGAGCTCAAACTATATCTTTGGAAACATCATTTATGTTTGAGTAATATGGTGTCATCAAAAGTAGGATACGAATCCATTTGCTCTTTTAATAAATAACAAAGGAGATTTAAAATGCGTTTAAGAAAGTATTATCTCAGTTTTTATGATCGTTATATCTAAATAACGCTGAATTAAAATAAGTAGTAGGATAAAATACTACATAATAGTATACTATGGTACTAGGATAACATACTATTAATTGCATGATGTATGAATGCCTTTAATTATGTATAGAAGGCTTTCATCTCCAATATTGATTAGACGCTAACACACACACACTACTGAAGGTATTAGATCGGATTGCTATACTATGGGAGCGAAAGGTGAGCGTTAGAAATTAAGTCAAATGGTTGAGATATGGGTCATCCATTAATATGTATATATATATATATATATATATTGGTTCGAACACTAGTGGAACGTATAAAGACAGGACACAAAAAGAAAAAAACTCACAGTGGTG